>NDGM010983251.1:0-13722 GCA_002564305.1 Octomys mimax | reverse complement strand
TTTTTTTTTTTTTTAATATCATTGTGCAATCTTCTACTTTTTCATGGACTCAAATCAACCTTAAATTATTCTTCTTTGCCTCATCTGACAGCTTCTGGATTGACTTTTTATGATCCCTGGTTATTCTTAGGAAGCCTTTCTTTTTATGATTGCTAACTGCAAGCCTGTCTTCTATATCTCAAATCTTGTCCTCACGTTGGCTTAGTCTGCTTTGGAAACGTTCAAATGAATTTTTGTTCTCCTGCATATCTGCTTGAATCTGCTTTATGGATTCCATTCTTTCATATGTAGAGCATTCATGGCCTTCATAATTTTTTTTTTTGTTCTTTTTTTTTTTTGTGGAACCAGGGATTGAACTCAGACCCCTGCACTTGCCAGGCAAGCACTTATTCTACAGAGCCATCTCCCTGGCCCTGGCCTTCATAATTTTTATAAGCTCTTTTTTTTCATGTGTATCTGCTCTAGAGTCACGAAGCATGGTTTTCATTGTGAACACCATCTCTGAAGCTATCTGAAAAATTATTTCTGATTTGATTTTTTCTAGAGCCTCATGCAATTGCTTTGTTGTTAACACTTCAGAGAGGCCAGGTGGGGCGGAGGGCTTTCAGATTGTCCCACTTCCTTGTCCCCTGGGGTCTCTCTCTCTCTCTCTCTCTCTCAGTTTAATTCCTGGGGTGATGCTTGTAAGCTGCCTATGGTGGGTTGTGTCATTGCTAGTGTTTGGAACCCTTAGGAAATGACTACTTCTCCAAGGTATCTTCCAGGGGTAGCTGCTTTGGGGGTTCTGAGACTGTTGCAAGATCCTACCTCTTCAATTCGTTGGGGATGAGAAGTTGCAGCCTCTTTGGCCCAGCCCCTGCTTTTTTGGCACTGTGTCACAATATGTAACCCTTAGTCAATCTCAGTCTTGGAACACCAGGAAGAACAGCTGTTTAGAACAATTATGTCACTTTTGGCTCTCGTGGTACGGTCAGCAATGATAATAGAATCAAATACAACCTAGAAAATGATAAACTTGGGCCAGGGTGATGGCTCAGTAGAATAAGCCCTTCCCTAGCAAGTGCAAGGGCCTGAGTTCAATCCCCAGTTTCGCCCTCCCCCCCAAAAAAGAAAGAAAATGACAAACTGAGCTAGTCATTAATTTGCTCCCTTTAACTATATGAACTCAACTTGTGGTTATATAATAAAATCTAAACCAAACCAGAAAATCATATTAGTATAAAAGTGCTTAATATGTCAATTTTGCCTTCAAGTGTTAAAGTTTAAAATAGGTTAGGGAGGAAATAGAGAAGTGGAAGAAGAGGAAGAGATTAGAAGGCTGGAGGACAAAGGGGGATCATGCTAACTTTGTGAAACTGGTGCAAAAGACCAGAAGGAAAGAGAGACAAAAGAGATAAAAGCAACATAAGGGCCAGCCAGATCACTGAGAGGATTTAAGTGCCTGCTTAGGCAGACACAGGGACTGGGGTTTGATCCCCAGCGTGCAGTGCAGGCCCATCCCCTGGGGCATGCTGAGACATTGACTGACTGGGCGTGGTGGTGCACACTTATAATCCCAGTGCTTGGGAGGCTGAAAACAGGAGGATCACTAAGAGCCCGATCTGTGTGGTGAGACTCTGTAGACCCTACACTAAATACATAAAAAAAAAAGTAACGGAACAGAACAACCACCACCAAGGGCCTAGAAACTACATTCACACTCATATAAATACAAGATCAAACATGAAGGAGGAAAGAAAACCAAAAGAACTAAAAAAAACAGAGAGGAATAAATAAATGAATAAAGTCAACTTTCAGGTCCACTTCACCTTCACTGGTACACCACATGCAGAGACACAGTCCTGATCCATGCCTATAATCTCAGCAAGCCTACACCTTCTGGCTGAGACCAGACTCACCTGGCCTGCAGCTGTCAGTGCACCTTCCTTGGGCCTGAGCCCAGATGGGAACTGCTAGATGGAGCACAGCAGGCCCGTCTCCAAGATAGTTCTTGGACAGTCACTCTCATGCAGGACGACTGAGCCCTCAGCACTCACCCCTGGTTAGTGCAGTCCTTCATGTTTGCTGTTCCCCTCCATTACTGTGTCTCTCTGTGGAGGCCTCTGGGGTCACCAGCAGGCACCACGTTTCTACTGGTTTGAACCACTCCTCTGGCACAGTGAGTCCCATCTCAGGGAGAAGGCATGATCAGCTACCTCTTTCTTTGTTGAAGTTTCTCTCTTCACCCTCTCCATGGGCTTCAATTCCTGCTTCAGATCTCTCCTGGGTCCAGGGAACCTGCTTCCCTCCTTCTCGTCTTCCTCACATTGCTATATTACAGTGTCTAGACAGTGACTCTCAGAGAGGCTTTCTCTACTGCTACCACCCTTCCACCTTGGTGCTCCAAGAATATGGATAGAAAAGGAAGAAGTTAAGTTTTCCTCATTTGCAGATGACACGATACCCTACATGGCACACCCTCAGAATGCCACCAAAAAACTTCTAGAATTAATAGCTGCATTCAGCTTCAGAGCTGTCCAAGTGGATGACTTACGGTGTGAGTTTGGCTAGAAAGAAAGCTCTGAGAAAATTGGGGTCTTCTAAGATAGAAAGTCCTTGCCTACGCCTATGTCCTCAAGAGTCTACCTGTCTTGTCTTCCAGCAGATTGTTCTTGTTCCTAAAAAGTGTTTCTGGTAATGGCTTCTCTTTTTCCAGATCTGTACTCTACAGCTGAGAGCAACTGAGGAGTCATTCTTTGTCCCCCTGCTTTCAAATGGGAAACAGTAATAAGATAAATAGTGGTGTCCTTTGACTGTAATTTGGAGCAAATAGAGTGCTGAGTCAGGCTGGCAGGTAAGAGGAGAATTCCCTAGACACAGCAGGGGGAGGACCATGGCCTACCGCCCAATCCCCAAGGAGTACTCATCCACTGTCCTTGGGAATCCATCCTGCCCTGGCCCTTGAAACTAGAACTAGCTCTGTGGGCTTGGTCAGGTCTCTCAACAGTCTGGTTCTCCAGTGGCGAAGTGAGAGCTGTGCTAGATTTGGCCATGCATCATGCCTCTCCCCACCCTAGAAGCTCAGTACTTTCTGCCAAGGGAAGAGGAAGCAGGCAGGACAATGCCATGGCCTGTTTCCTAGGAGATGAATGGCTGAATCCTGTATGTGTCTGCTTGGGGCTGCTGCAATGAAGTCCCGCAGACTAGGGGCGATGTCACGGCACAGCTGCAGAGGGATGGAGGTCAGGGGTCAGGGAATCAGCAGGATGGGTTCCTCCAGGGCCACAAGGGAAGGAGCTGGTCCCCTTGGCTAGTTAATGGCCATCTTCCTCCTGCCTCACAGGCTCCCCTCCGTACTTGCCTATGTCCACATGGACACCAGGCATCTCAGATCAGGATGGCCTCATTTTAATGATTACTTCTTTAAAGACCTCATCTCCAAATATGGTTATGTTCCAAGGTATCAGAGGTTAGAACTTCAACATATGATTTGGGAAAACACAATGCCTGTAATTAAAAAACAAAAACAAAAGCCCCTCTTCTTTACATCATGTGGTACCCAGAATTGAACTCAGGACCCTGTGCTTGCCAGGCAAGCACTTATTCTACTGAGCTATTTCTCCAGCCCAACATCATTTATTTTAGAGGGGCCATGTAGGGGGTGAGTTGGAGGGACAGCCATCAGGCCACCGCTGAATGTGTACGCCAGGGCAGGCGACTATGAGCAGGAGAAGGTGCCCCAAGGAGCCACGGGAAGGCGCCGTGCCCTGGGAATGTGCCGGAGACGCAGCTCTGCAGGCCCTGGGAGCTCGCTTCCAGCCTCTGCTTCCCACTGAGGCGCCATTCTGTCCCACTCACTGCCGTCAGCCGGCTGCTCTGGAGCCACATTCTGGGATCCTGCAGAAAGATGTTGCGCTTACCTGTGTGGCTTAGCAACTGTCACTGACTCATCAGGAAATACCACCACAGGAGTGTTCGGCACTCACGACTCCCGCCCCACCCCAGCTTGCCTTTTTTTGTCATCCCTTCCCTTGCTTTACCTGGATTGCCCCTCCGGGCTTCCTGCACAAGTGAGTCACCACCGGAGGGTGAGGTTCTAGAGCTGGTGGCTCCTGGGAGCTGTGCGGGCAGGAGTGCGAGCCCAGACACCCGGGCAGATGACACAGCGAGTACTGCTTCAGGCTGCGGTCTGTGGTGGGACTCGGTGGGCTTGCCTAGGAGAAGGCTGATGCTTGCAACAATTCCTTACCTTCTACGGACGCCTAGGAGCTTGTACATCTAACATGCTGGAGTTTCTGTGTTTTAGTGGAATTAGATCAACTGAAGTTGGTAATCCGGGGCAACAGCTCAAATACATTATCGTAACACATAAAAAGTAATGAACCTCAAATGTACAACAGCATTTGGCTTTGAAACACTCTAGTCCTTTTTTTCTTTTCATTTTGAGATAGTTTTCTGTGCAATTCAGGCTGGCGTTGAACTCACTTCCTAGCTCAGGCTGGCCTCAAATTCACAATGATCCTCCTGTCTCAGCCTCCCCAGTGCTGGGATTACAGGTGAAGGCACAGCACAAAACACTATTCCAAAACTGGCGTAAAGACCAATAAAAGATAATTCTTGGTAGCAGTAAAACCAGGAATCAATGTCCCAGACTTTGAATGCATTGAAAACTAGATGGCATCTTGTGTGCTTTACTGTAAGTTCTGTGCCCCTGGGACCTAGCACAGTGCCTGCCACTCATATCCTTACCCTCTCTGTCTTTGCCTCAGGCTGAGAAGGCAAAATTCTTCCCCTAGGTTTAGCTCTTTCTTCATCTGAATCTAATTCTTTGATCTTTTGACATTTCGGACAGCAACAAATTCCTGCCGTTTTTAAATGTATCGGAATAAACGTATGCACCAGAAATTTATGAGCTTCAGTACTGAATAGAATATTCTTTTGTTCTCTCTAAATATTCTTAAAACAGGAACTATGGGTTCAGTAACTTAGTCTTCTATTTTAAAATCCTCTTGATCTTTTAGAGTTAGGAATTAACCATTTAATTAATTCATCAAAAAGTTTTTTGGAGATAGGGTCTTGTCGCTGTGTAGCCCAGGATGGCCTCGAACTCACCTCAAACCTCCTGCCTTAGCCTCCCGAGTGCTGGGATTACAGGCGGACGCGGTCAAGCCTGGAAAATCCTTTTATTTTTGTGTATCCTATTTCCGAAATTGGATTTGTGGAGGGCAAGACCAACTGACAAAGCACCTTGCTCCTCCTTTCGGTACGCTGCGTCAGCCACCCACAGTGAGGCTATTTCCCAGAGCACTTGATGTGTTGATTCAGTAAACATTTGGGGTTCAGTAACATACAAGAGAAACTGAAGAACGGGTGCGAAGGCTACTCTCAGCCAATATTTACTGAGCGGTTCGCCGCCTTGGGGCTGGCGCTGGGCCACGCCCTTTGCCCTCTTTGGCTCCGGTGTTCCCTCCGCGGCTGAGTCAGGCCCCGCTAATCCTACTTTGCAGCCAGACCCCGAGGGTTAAGGTGATTCAGGTGCCGGGGAGACCAAGCCGTGGACATCTCACTGCGGCTTCCGGGCGTTCTGGGACGAGAAGGCTATGTTTCCTGCCACCTCCTCAGGAGGTCCCAGGCTCCAGCCCAGGTCCGCCTGTCTCTGTAGCGCTTCCCCTGTGCCCAGCGTCCGTCTCCGCGTACCCATGCATAGGCAGTTTCTGGAGCTTTCTCTGCAGATTTCAGGTTTACTGCACCCCAAAAGCTTGGTCACTCAGATTAGCTGTTTATTTTTTAGCCCCTGCGGGGCGCTTGTTGGAAAAGCTGACACTCCCCCATCTCTGGGTTTCCGCGTGGCCCGAAGGACAGGGACACTGCACTGTGCGAAGCCCGGAGTTGGAGGGCTCCGTTCACGCCCGAGTGCGGCCAGGCGGGAAGAGGATGCTCGACACCTCTGGTCAAGGGGAAGGTGACAGCGGTCCGGCAGGCCCAAAGCCCGGGTCAAAGCCACCAACCCTAAATGCTCCTCTGACCCCGCGCTATCCTGCGCGGTCCGGTCCTGGGCCGCTCGCTCGCGAGGAAGAGGAGAGGCAGAGCAGGCGTGCCGAGGGACACCTTACAGTGCAGACCGGTGGTTAGGGAAGGCTTCTCGGAGGAGGCACTGCAGAAGTCGCCGTCCGGGTGACAGGAAGAGCAGGGGACGAGGCCTCTACAGAAATGCAAATCAGCCAGCTTGGCCCTGAGGCATCAGAGCCCTAGAGGACCCGGAGGAGGGAGGATGCGCCCCCGGCCCTTTAAGGCGGAGCGTCGGGGGCGCAGGCGGAGTGGGCGGTGCCAGAGATCCTCACTGCCTCTGATTGGGCAGAGCGCCGAGCGGAGAGGCTCTGCGGGCGCCGATTGGAGGGAGAGCCCGGAGCGGCCGCCAGGTGATGCCGGGGTAGGTTCCCGCGGCCACATTGGGGGCGCGCGGCGCGGGGGCGACGGCTGTAGAGAGCTTGGGGCTTCGCGGGGCCGCGGGCCAGCTGCTATCAGGCGGGGACTCGCGGCGGAGGTGCGGCAGGAGCGGTGAGAAAGCGCCGAAAGGCGCGGGCAGGGCGGTGGTGGTCCGGGCGCGAAGGTGCCGGGTTTCGGGAGCCGGACTCGCGTCTCCTTCTCCCGCGTTCCGGTCCCCTCCCGGATGCTCCCCGTGGGTGCGCAACCCACGCGCCTAGCTCATCCCGGCCTGCGCGCCAGGTGTCACCGTGGGGCCGCGGCCTCGACCCCGCACACTGAGAAGCTCAACCCCTGCACTCGCCCACTTCTCGACCCGGGTCGCTCAAACCCCCTTGATTGTCGCCAGCCTCAGGAAGGGCTGGGACTGAGTCCACTCGTGCGCGTCCTCGGGAGGAAAAGATCAGTGCGTAATCCCAGAAAAGGCTCTGAAAGAGGAGAGAGGAGATTTGTGCGCGGAGTCACAGCGGCCAACCTTTTGGACTCCAAAATCTGCGTCCCTGTCTG
The DNA here is from genome assembly GCA_002564305.1 of Octomys mimax. Taxonomy (NCBI): domain Eukaryota; kingdom Metazoa; phylum Chordata; class Mammalia; order Rodentia; family Octodontidae; genus Octomys; species Octomys mimax. The sequence goes on along the minus strand of NDGM010983251.1, from coordinate 6,753 downwards.
CACGGGCGGGGACCGGCGGAGGTGGCCTGGGGGGTGTGTTGTGACCGTGAGAACCAGGCTGCTGGCTGGAGCAGCCCCAGAGCATTCGGCAGGGACCGCCAGCGAGGGCGAGCAGCTGGTAGCTGGTCAGATCTGAGCTGTGCCCCCAGTGGCTTCTTCCTCCCCTCCTCCACTGGGGCAGTCCCCAGACTCCAGGGTGGGCGCCTGCTTACCTGGGGAGGAAGGCCTAGGGGAAGAGTCCCGAGCTTGCCCCCAAAGTCTCCTCTCGAGCATGTTGTGCCTTCCTATTTAAGCCACCCTGGGCTGAGGACAGGACACGGGGAGGTGGCTCCTCCAGTGACATGTGCAACTCTGGCACGGTGCTGCACAGGGCCCGGCGCGTGAGCTCGTGAAGGGCGACTGACTTGTCCAGTCTCTGCTTCTACGCAGAGCCTCCTGGAAAACCTCGGAGGGACCTGAGCGCACCCACCTCATTCCAACTGTAATCTTGGGGAGGTGCTGACCAATCAGTTCTTAGGTAGAACTTCTCTCTGCTTCCAGAGATCAGGGGGTGGAAGCCCTGTGTTGCCAGAGCTCCGTGAGACCCCCACCACTCCAGCCCTGGGGGCAAAATGCACTGTGCGCCTCAGGCTTGGGCGGCGGCGGCTGGGAGGTGGGAGACGGCTTCAGGGAGGCTGAGGACCCAAGGGATGAGGTGGGAAGCGGTCCGCAGGGCCTTTGGCTGATTTTCTGGGAGAAGTGAGGCCACTGTCTATGTGTGACCGTGAGGTGAGTGCTGACCCTGGTGGCTCTCTGCCTGAAAGGTGCCTTGCACCGGCAAGGTGTGAAAGCTGCTCTCGATGGTTGCTCCCTTTTCTCCCTCTTTATCTCTTTTGCTTTTGTCCTCTGGCCCCCGCTGTTCCTGCTTCTGTTCCCAGGGGTCTTTCCATCCTTTCCCCCTTCACCCGGTGCTTGTTTTGTGTCCCTGCCTCCTCGCTCCCAGCAGCCAGGAGCACCCCACGGTGTGATGATCAAGTTAAAAGGCAGCTTCTCTGAGACCCCCCTCTCCTCACCTGAGGCCAACGTCACGTGGCTGTAGTGTCAGTGGCACATCTAACTTCGTTTTATTTGAACATCAAACATACAATAGGGAAAGGACATGATGTGAAAAATGATCAGGATCAGAAAGTGGAGGCTGGGGGTTGGGGCTGGAGCTGGGGCTAGGGCTCAGGCTCAGCATCACTAGCGCCTGCCTGGCAAGCTCAAGGTCCTGAGTTCAGCTGGGGAAAGTGGAGGCTGGGATGGCCGCGAAAAGCAGGAGGGTACAGAATGGGGGACCAGGAAAGGCTTCAAGGGGTCTTTGTTTTTCAGCTTTTCCTGTGCTGACCACTCCTTGAAAGGCACAGACAGCTGCCCACATGTGTACCCTGGCCTGAGCCTGGGCTTGTGGGTCATGGGAAGGCAGAGGTCACTTCCTTCTGGCTAAGAGTGGCCCTTGCAAGCAACATGTCAGTCTGGGTCGTGTGGGTCGTGCGAGTCACACCCTTCCCTGTTTGACCCCTGCTCTCTCTTGGTTCCCAGACCCCTGGCCTCCCTTGCCTTAGGCACTCACACACTGGGTGTCTCCTAGGCAAGGAGGGCACTGAAAGTGGCCAGACCCTGCTGTCTCCCCCAGTTGCTTCCTGAGAGTCCCCTGTGAAACTACGTTTGCTGAGCCCTTGCCGGAGCCTGGCTAGCATTGTGCTGAGTCCCTGCTCTTCACATTGTCCCAGGTTGCTGATGAAATGGGGGCAGGGGAGGCTAGGCAGCTGGGCCAGAATTGCCCGGGTGATTTTACAGATTGGCTGCTGAGAGCCGGCCAGGAGAGGGCAGAGGGAGCATCCAAATTGACTGTGGTAAAGGCTGAGGGAACTGAGTCCTCCGGGACCATGGTGGAGGCGTTCCGCCGTTCTGTTATCTCTGGTCCCGGATGCATTCATTTCACATTTATTGAGCACCAGCTGGGGTCTTGGGCTCTAAAGGGGAGTAAGTGCTCCCCTGCCCTTGAGGGCTGTCTCGGAAGGGAAATCTCCTCCTGTCCTCACTAGCTTCCAGGAAGGAGCATACAGGGACTCCCAGGAAGGAGCAGGGCAGTGTTCTAACTTCTTCATATCCTAACTCAGTGCCTTGTCTGGTTTTCAGAAGCTACCAGTGATTGGGGATTTAGGGAACAGGCTGAAGTCAGGGTGGCCCCCAAAGAGGCAGTGGCCTGTAAAATGAGTCCCCCGTCTCGTCAGCTCTGGCCTTCCAGCTCATGGCCTCCCCCATGGACTGTTCCTGCACTGTAGCTTGCTGTGGCTCCCTGCTGCTACCGGGCAGAGCCTAAATTTCCTTGTCTGACATTTAAGGTGGATGGTAAATTGGATCCAGCCTGCTGTTTGGGCAAGGTCTGCCTAAAGGCTCCAGCTGCTTGCCTGCCTTTGTACCTCTGCCGAGCACTCGGCTATTACTGCTCTGCCCCAGCCTATCCTTTGTGATGGGCCTTCCCGGCCTCCGTCCTTTCCCTGGTTCCTCTTTTTCTTTTTTGAGATGGGATCTGGCTGCTTTTGCCTAACGTAGCCTCAGATTGCTGAACTCAGATAAGCCTCTTGCCTCGGCCTCCCTGGTAGCTAGAACTACAGGCACGGACCCAGCAAGCACTGTGACCTGCTGGTTACAGGTCTGCACCCCTGACTTCAGCCCCATGGTCTTCGTCCGCTCTGCAGTTCCAGTCCAGAGCACTTGCACAGCTGTACAGCCTCACGGGCACGCCCAGCTCTTTCCCCAGAAGCGTCGCCAGCAGCCCCCACGTGGCCTTTCTTGTCCTCTCCCCTGCTTTGTCTCCATTCAAGCCCTCACGTAGTTTCCTGTCTCTTTCTGATGAGACTGTTGGCCTGGGAAGGTAAGCAGCCTTCACCATTTCTCCAGGGCTGCACCTCCAGTGCCCAGGACAATGCAGGCACATAGAGGGCACTGAGCAAGGATTTGTGAGATAAATGAATGAGTGAACAAACTGGCCAGGCTGACTGGGGAGCACTGAACCCCACCCGCCTGAAAACTGAGTTTGTCCCTGCCCTTTGCAGCCTTGTCTCCGTGGAGCTTGAAGCCGTCACCCTGGGGGCCATGCAGAGGGCTGGGGCAGGTGGCCGCAGGGCCTCAGATTGTGGGCCCACCCCTTACCGGCCCAGGTGTATCACCAAATTTGCCCAGGTGGGTGTGCCCTGTCCCATGGTCCCTGGAGGCTGTTCCTGGGGGTGGTGAGCAGGTGGAGAAAGGTCCTCTCTCTGGCCCAGGCCTTGCAATGTGCCCTGTACAGAGGGAGGGGTCTGGAGTGACCTGACCAAGGTCGCCTATTGGGATAGCGGCAGAGGCTAGGCCCCAAAGGTGGTGCCCTGCTCTGCCCTGCCCCAGCTTCTTTGGTGGCAGAGAGTGTGTGTGTCGGGGCTGGGGGTCAGAGAAACAGCCAGACTCCCCTTTTTCCGTTCTGCCTGGTGCTTTGCAGTATGTGGGCTCCTTCCCTGTGGATGATCTGGATACACAGGAGGGCGTGTGGCTGGTGCGGCAGCAGCTGTGGGCACTGAAGGTGAGGGGTCGAATCCCCATGGGGTCACAATCCTGAGACCAGATGCAGCTCCTTCCCTCTCATAAAGGTGGTCAGGGGACAGCAGAGAGCATTTACACCCAGGCCCTCATGCCCTGAACTTCCTTGGGGCTGCCTCAATGTACACCCTACAGCTAGACGCTATAGGTGGAATGGGAGCTGTGACCTGGTTGTGGGGTGGTATTCTGCTTGGAGCCATCCCCATTCCCAAATTCTAAGCATCTGGTACCCTGAGCTCTGTACCCTGGCACAGGTGGGGAGGGAATAATGCAGGCCTTCACCACCCCCCTTCCACCCAGGACTGTCCCCGACGCCGAGCGGTCATCCTGAAATTCAGCCTGCAGGGTCTCAAGATCTACAGTGGGGAAGGAGAGGTAGGAGGAGCTGGCAAAGGTGTGGGTAGCTAGACAGGCACGAGGTGTGTCCTCTGTGGGGCCCAGCTGAGCCCCCATCCATCTGCTCTGAGAGTCCCCTGGAGGGTCCCCTTTACCCTTGCCCTTCAGAAATCTCCAGGGTGCACTCTTGGCCTCTGACATCAGGGAACTCAGTCCTGCCCTGCGTGGAGGCTGTGGAAGGGACAGCCTTGGGCAAGAGGTGAGGTAGCCCTGGTTGGAGGTCAGGCGCCTGATGTGGCCTGGCAACACTGCTCCCAGGCACTCCTGATGGCTCATGGCCTGCGACGCATCCTCTACTCTACCTGGAGCCCAGCCCGCTGCCAGTTTGCCTTTGTTGCCCGGAACCCACGAAGCCCAGCTAGCAGGCTCTTCTGCCACCTCTTTGCGGGTAGCCAGCCTGGAGAGGTACCTGGGGCCCAAGGCAGGGGACACACCGAGGCTGGGGTTGTCTAGGGTCAGTGACATCTGGGCTTCAAAGAGCTGGCCTGAGCCCCTCTAGGACCCTACCTCTTACCATATGAAAGCCTCCTTTGACCTTTCCCACTATGGATTCCTCTACCCCTTGCAAGTTGGTGGCCTTGGCATTTCCTGGGGGCCAGAGCACCTGTCAGGCTTTTGCTGGTGCAGTCCTCTACCTGAATGCCTGCCCTGCCCTCCTCACCTCTTTGCCTTCAGAGCTTGGCCCCGGTGCCTGTGAAGCCCAGTGAAGCCATCTTTTTTTTTTTTTTTTTAAGTGAAGCTATCTTGACTCCTTTAGGTGGCCACTCCCACAGAACCTGTGACAGGAGCACTCCAGCTTCAATCGGTCGATAAACACTGGTGCTTGGGTTCTCTGAGCATAGAGCCTAGGGCCAGGGCTTCGACTGTCTGGCTCTGTGCGGGCAGGCAGGCAGGTTGAGTCTCGGCTAGATAGACCTGGCAATCAGAGCCAGTATAAACCACAGCTGTTTGCAGCAGAGGTTGGGGGCATTCCGTCCAGCGAGCATTTGCTGTCACTGTTGGGTGGCCAGACACTGGGGTGACAGGTGGCTGCAGCTCAGGGTTCCAGTAAGCTGGCCCCAAATAGCTGCTGGATTTGCATGGGAGTTTTCTGTGTTCCTCAAAGGGACACAGGGAGGTGCAAATGAAGAAATAGGCACACAGGGTGCCATGCTGCATCAGGGTCACAGTGTAGTTCCTAAGTGATGGCCAGGGAGTGACTCTGTGCCCCAGCAGGTATACTGCATGAAGCAGGTGCTTGGTATCCATTAAATAAATAAGGGAGGCTGGTCGGGAGGCTGCATGGTGGGAAGGTTTTGAGGGATAACTAGATGTTTTCTCAAGAGGGAAAGAGGGGCTCCCTAAGCTCAGGGGCTGCATGCACTCTTGGAGAGCAGGCAGGTGCCTGGGGAGCCCCAGGGAATGTCCTCCAGCTGAGCCTGCCCTTCTGCCTTAGGTGCAGATCCTGTACCTGCTGCTCTGTCGCTCCTTCCAGCTCGCTTACCTCCTGCAGCACCCTGAAGAGCGGGCACAGCCTGACCTTTCCCCTGGGCCTGCAGGGGACCTGTCCCTGAAACCTCTCTCCAGCCTTGGGGGCCCTGCTACCCTGGTGCGGGAGCCCTTCAGCCATCATCAGCTCTCGCAGAATGTCCATGCCCTGGTCTCCTTGCGGCGGCTGCCAGCAGAGGAGCTAGGGGGCGCTAGCGGGGTATGCAGCACCCGGGCCAGGATGGGCATGCACAAGGCCACTGGGCAGGGGCTCCGAGGTCATGGTGGAGGGCTGGGCTTAAGGGATGTGGCCTGGCATGGCTGGGCTTGCATTTGCCTGCCCACTGCCCCTCTTGGTGCCCTAGAAGGAGCTGCCTGAGTCAGAAGGCCGCAGTGCCCGCCACGCCCGCCTGGGGAACCCCTATTGCTCGCCCACACTGGTGCGTAAGAAGGCCATTCGCAGCAAGGTGATCCGCTCGGGCGCATACCGGGGCTGCACCTATGAGGCCCAGCTGCAACTGTCAGCGAGAGAGTCCTGTGAGTCAGGGTGCAGCCTGTGCATGCGTCAGCGGCCTGGGTGTGCATGCTTGCAGGCTGTGTGCTTGAGGCCTGCACAGTTACTGTGCAGCTGTGCCAGCTTTACTGCTGAGTGGGTGTGAGCGGGGGTGCTGGCTTGCAGGGCTATGGAGGGGGGGGAGGGGCTGAGGCCTGCTGGGTGGAGCTTGGGGAGAGGACAGAGGTGTGAGAGTCCAAGGTGGTAGGCCAGGCCAGTCAGAGGAGGGTTTGGTCCCTCTCCCTCTGACCCTGAGTGGTCTCCATAGATCCTGCTGCATGGGAGGCCTGGCCCCGCAGTCCTGGTGGCCCTCCATGCCTGGTAGAGATCGAGGGCAGCCTAACGGAAAACATCTGGGCCTTCGCTGGCCTCTCAAGGTAGGAAGGACCTGGTCTGGCCTGATGCCCAGTCCCCTGGGATGCATGGAGAAATGAGGGGACTTCCCCAGGGCCCTGATGTATCTGCGCCCCTGTGTATGGGCAGAGTGCTGCCAGCCTCAGGGACCTCGGGCCAGGGCTTCTTCATCCTGGGCCTTAGTTTTCTCAATCGTAAAATGTGTATAATGGGACCATGCTCACAGGCTGTGGAGAGATCACACAATATGATAGGTGAAGTCCTCAGTACCTGGCCTGTCACAGGGTCAGGTAGCCCTGGATGTCACCTCTTTATCCCTCTCTCCTGATGGGATCTTGAAATTTCCAACAATTAAGGATCTGTAGGGTCGGTCTCTCTCTCTCTCT
>NDGM010983242.1:0-11965 GCA_002564305.1 Octomys mimax | reverse complement strand
CAATTTGATTTGAAACTGTCTCATTGCTATTTGTTTCTCAATAAAATTATGGAAAAAAAGAAGAAAATAGGTCCAAAGAGGTTATGTGCACTGCCCATTCTCATATAGCAGTGCCCCTGGAGTCCTGATCTCAGTCTAGTGCTTTTATTATCCTTATAGACAGAGATGGTGGTAGGGTTGTGTACCAAGTGGCAGTGGGCCATAGGACCAAGTACTCTCACCACAGTTCCTACCTGGCACTTACATTTTCACTGGAGCGGCTAAGGCTCCATTACAAAATTATGTTCATTCTGCTTCCTTTAAAAAAAAGAGTAGAATTTTATTATTAAAATTAATGAAGTTAAACACCCTATTTTTCTAGCAGATCGTAAAAGACATAGAAGCGAGAAGTACACTTAGATACTTTCCTTGCTATTCATCACTTGTGACTTATAAGTCAACTCATCATAGCCATCTCTACAAACTTTGACTAAAGTTTTTTCCTAATGAAAAATAAGTCCTCTGTGAGATTAACATGATTCATTGGAATATCAGTCCTGTTAGGCATCAAAAGTGCTTGCAGCTGCTTTTGGCTAGTTGCATATGCTTATGCCACCATGAGTGGCTGAGGTCCTCAGACCAGAAAGTCAAACATATGATGCTTTAGTTCTCGATTTTCTGAGACTGGGCAGCTGGGTTTTACTCTTCTTAGTCTTCAATTTGTGTGATTCTAGTCATCATAGTTATGACAACATATGTGTGTATATAAATGCATGTCTATGTATATGTACAAAAATAGACATATACTCTTATCTACATTAGCCCAATTAATGTTTATAGCATATTTACTAATAAGCATTACTATTGCAACCTATATATTTTACAGATGAGAAAATAAAAGGCTGGGAGGTTCCATAACTCACCCAAGGTTGTGCATCTGATAAGTAGCAGACCTGAAATTCAAGCTCAGAGAGTCTGGCTCCACAGTCCATGTCTCAAACCTCTACAGAGAGTGAGAGTCCTGAGTAGAGGCTGTGTAGACTGGAATTGAAAGCTTGTTTATTGTTTTATTTATTTTGGTGCTAAGGACCAAATCCAGAACCTTGTGTATGCTAGGCAAGAGCTCTGTCACTGAGCTACATCCTCAGCCCCTGAATTTTCTTTTGAATTCTTTTCCAAAATAAGGAGACACTTTTCAATTTATTTTAAATAATAATAATAATATCAGCACTGTTATGTACAGAAATCTGAGAAGATCACCAAAATAATCTTATCGGTATTTGTCTAAGACTTTTGGTTGTGGTGATCCATGATCTGTTCTTTCCCCTCAAGTGCTTGTTTATAAGGAAAGGACTGTTTTAATAGCTTTCAAATAAGTCTCTATTCAGATAAGTAGATTTTGTTTATCCAGCTTGACCCTTCAGGCAGGCAACATGGGATGGTAATAAAGCACTGGATTGGAGGACTGAAGCTTCAGCTTCACAACCTGAGCTACTTCTCCAGATGATTCTCTGGTTTCCTCAGTTTTTAAAAGAAGCATTTCATTTAGATGATCACTGACTTGGTTACTTTTTTGTTTTTGTCACTGAGACAATACCCAACACCCACAAGTTAAAGGAAAAAATTTATTTTAGTTCACGGTTTGTAGAAGTTTCAGTCCAGAGCTGGCTGGTTCAAAGGCAGGATGGCATGGAAGAAGGGTAGGCAAAGGAGACAGGCAGGATGCAGAAAACAGCAAGCCGCCCCTCTTCCATTCCCTTTTTATTTCATTCAGGCTACAAGCCTATTGGTGCGTGCTACTCACATCCAGCGTAGGTCCTCTATCTTCAGTAAATCCATTCAGCCACCCAGAACGATGTTGATCAAATTAGTAGACTAATCTGATTATCACATGCCCATAATCCATACTCACACACCCTAGAACCAGAAACCTCTAAAAAGTCCCATCTATGAACACATGAGGCTTTGGGATAACATCTATACACAAGCCACAATAATTACTCAAGTTTGTTCTACCCAAAACACCTTTCATCTTAGTTATTGTTTTAATGCACCCCCAAAGCACAGTGTATCTTCAAAAACTCTCTTTCAGAATAGGTAACAGAAATCTTCATAACAACAGATTAAGTAAAGAGGCACGTTCTTTTTTATACTAGAGAAGCTCAAAGGTGGTGGATGTGTTCATGGTCATATGCATGCTCCTGGATGTCATCTGGTGCCACCTTGCCTTCTGTTTTCTTGTTCTGTCAGTCATAGTACAGTATGTGATTTTCATCTTCATAATACCAAGATGGTTGTGTGCCTCCAAGAGTCTGATCTTGTTTCCAGTGTGGAGGGAGGGGGGAGAGAGAAGAGGAAGTGCTGGTACTCAGCAAATGGAAGCTTTCCTCAGCCCCACCCCCCGGCAACTTCTGCTTTTGTCTCATTGGCCAGAACTGAGCCACATGACTTCTCCTAGCCATGAGGAAGTCTGGGAAGGCAAGTTAATATTTTCAGTCAAGGATGTTTTAGTCTAAACACAGCTGGAGATATCTAGTGAGAAGAAATAGAGACTAGGATGAAGGAATAGCCAACAGCTCTCATTCATATCACTATTCTGGTTTTCTTTCCTTTTCTGGGTGAATAGTAGAGTTCCTCCTTGACCGGCTTCTATTATTGTTAAAAATAATGAGCTATTGATAATATATAGTTAATAAAGTTATTAACTATTGATTTTTATAAAAAGTCATGGGCAATTAGACTAAAAACCTCTTGATTCACCTGTCTAGGGGGAAGGATGATGAGCCTGATTCCCCAAAGTTGGTGGAGGGAGCAACCTTGGGGGCACCACGGGGTGGTTGGACAGAGAACTTGGGTGCAAGTTTCTCTTAGTGTACCCATTGGGAAGTGAAACATCATTTATAAATCACAGTTATCCTATTTTGTTCTATATAAGTAAATAACACGATGGAGTAAATCATTTGCATTCCTTGGAAATTAGCTGTTAAAAATGTAAATGTGAGATAAAATATGTATTCATTAATATAGATCCCACTGGGGAAACATTAATTTGGGATTTGTCATAATTCCTGCAGAAGTCAGATTTCAGAAGGATGCTTTCATCTTCTTAAGAGAATGAGCCATTTGTAGGCACTACAAAAGCACTTTTATTTTATAAAAATAAAAGGAATGATAAATAGCATTTTTCTTAGCTGTTCTGGATTTTTGCTTGGCAATATATTGTTATCTTAGGTCCAGTTTTACTCTTTTTCTGAACAGTCAAAAATGCATTTCTTTAAAAATGTTTTATGATTCAGACTTTTAAATGGATTTAGACAGATGTCTCTCTTGACATATTTCAGTGCGTTCTTGCTGCATCATCCCAGTAGAAAAGCCCACCTCAGTGCCGTCTCAGGATTCACTTTGTGTGAGCAGGGAGAATCATGCCATCTGGGGATGGGGATCTTTGTTTCCTTGGTGTTCAGAAAACATCTTGGCAAGGCTTATGAGTTCAGTCCTCAGTAGGCCAAAGAGTTACTGAATGACTCCCCTCACTGCCGTGCTTTGAGGTGACATATGTAATCCGCCTGTCATTAAGCATGGCACATGTATTGGTGTTCAGTAGATGGGAGCCACACTTGTTCAAGGCCCATGGCACATGACTAGGGAAGCAGAACCTGAAGTCTCAAATCCTGGGCCTGGAATTCAGGTGCTGCCACTTAGAGCTTGCTTCTCTGTGACCCTCATTTTCTTTTCTACATGTTGTGTGGATTAAATGAGACACAATGGGTAAGATGTCACATGGAGTCTGGCATATACTAAGTCTCCAATAAGTGATAGGTCCTAGTAGTTTTGTTTTTGTTACCAGTGTAGGTTCACATCTCACCTAGACTTGCCAGTGTTACCAGCATAGGTCTGTGTCCCATCTGAATTTACACGAGCTGAGTCAGATACAGATAGCACAAAATGTCCTCCTATGTGTGCCCTAAATTATATCTCAGGGTGTTTGAAGGCAAGAAGTTCAACGCAGAGTCTGCCATCGCTGTAGTGGATATTGGCTAACTGTGGGTTGAGGGTCACCTGGGAGAGGTCTCATTTGCCCTCTGAAGAAGTCATAGGGAAAGGAACTTGGGCTGTCCACTTTGTAACACCAGGTGGCTCAGTTGTCTTTAAGAAATCATGATGTGTTTTTTGTAAAAGTCTCCAACAGAAACTTTTGCTTGCTCTGTGAGCTATGTATCCTGTCAAGATTTTGTCATATCCCATTTCTTGATCATTTTCTTATGGGAAGACTCTGCATTCTCTTCTGATGCTTTCCACAGTTTTGATCAAAGACATTGGGAGTGTTTGTACATGCTGCTGAGGGAGAAAGCACTCTAATACCACCCCGGGGAAGAGTTATAGATCGGCTATTGATTGTTCACATTTTCTCTTCCATATTAGGCAGACAGCTAGGTGAGCACCACTCCCAATATGATTGGTGTTTAACACTGGCGTCATACTTTGTGTTTTTAAAAAGCTTCAAAAATCAATTCCTCATTAACCTGATTGAAAGAGAAGGTATGCCTCCTCTGCTGTGCTCTGAACAGGACATAGATCACTGCAGATGCTCAATAAATATTAAACATTTAATCTTCATCATTTCTCCCACCCGAGTAGGTCACTAGAATTCATTTCCTTCTGGATGAGACTCTTCACTTCTAAACCAAAGTTGTTTTCTGTAATCTGCAGGAGTGCTTTCTTGCAGAGGTGTGCAACCAGCGTAGGGGTACTGGATTTGGAGGTTAGACAAGGAGTTCTCTTTTGCTCTCAGCGTTCTTGTTGGTAATCTCTGAAAAGGAGAACAAGCAATGGAGTTACTGGAGATTGCACGGTACATAATCCAAGCATTGAGCAGCATCTCTCCTACAGGGAAGAAGCTATATGATAGAACACAAGGACATAGAAATTTGAGGCCACCAATCACAATGCCAAGGGCTGGGGAAATGATTCAGCAGAATAAGTGCTTGCCTGGCAAGCACATGGGCTTGAGTTCAATCCCCGGTTCTACCAAGAAAAAAAAAAAATCACAATTCTGCTATCTTTTTAAGGTTTACATACATACACACACACACACACACACACACACACACACACACACACACGGCATAGACACATCCTAGCTAGTCTTCCAGACAGAATGGTATTTTGAGCTTTGGAATACTGACTTATATAAGGAACCATGATGTTCATTCTACTGCTTTGAATTCTCATAATGGGATCACCCAGTTTGGAACATCTCCTCACTCAGCTTCTCGGAGGATTTCACTGCAGAGTGCAGATGGATCTGCACAGGGGTTGGGGAGGGCACTGCTCAATCATCCTTTCTGGCTCCCAGTGCTTATTTCTCAGAAGTAGGTTAAGGGGATGAGTGAGCTGGTGATAAGACTTGATCTGGAGGGGAAGATCCATCTGGATAAGGTGCCTGCATGAAGCTTAACTTCTCCAGGGAAACACAGCAGCTGCACCCTGGAGGTGTATCCAGGCAGCCTCCGTGGTGCGGCAGAGGCAGCATATGATCGGGAACAAGTACCACTCAGTTACAGGGAGAGCACTGATAAGTGCCTGGCCATTAAGGTCAGACCATGAGCTTTAAGCAGCTGGATTAGAATTTGCATTGTGTGGGGACACGTTCACATTCTGGTTTAATGCAGTTTGGACAAATCCTAAAGTCAATGAACAATGTGTTAGAGTAAAATATTACAATTTCTTTTCAGTCCTTGATTTTTTGTTTTCTTTGTTTGCCAACTGGATCTACCTACCTGTTCAAAAAGATCCAGGGAATAAACTGTAAATTCTTTATTATAGGACCTGAGAATGTTCTAGATTTTATCAGTAATTCTATTTCACACTACAGTGATGAATTTCATGAGAGATTTTTGGATACCTGCAGAATGATAATTAAACTACACAATATCTGTATATGCTCAGAATTTTCTTTTTTCCTTCCTTCCTCCCTTCCTACTCCCTCCCTTCCTCCTCCTTCTCCATCTCTATCTTCTCCTCCTTCCTCTCTCTGTCTCTGTTTCTTAACAGAGGGAGGGAGAAAGCACTGATTAAGGATGGTAAGGGCAGTCAGTGGTACTGAATGTGTAACGATGACTTGCGAGTATGTCTCAGACCTAGATGTCTAAGCTTTCCAACACAATCTCCTCTGATAGTCACTCATCCCTTTGCAACCCTTGTTGATGGTAATCTTTGTGTGTTGCGTCGTATAAGACTGTCATACGTATCTAGGTAGGACTGGTGAATTGGTTTGACAAAGAACTGTTATATCTAGTGCTCTTCCCCTGTCTATATGAGCTGGAAATTCATTCTGGGTCATAATATGAGATTAAAATGGCCATGAATCTTGCATCTTGCACAAGTCCCAGGTCTTCTGCAGTTTGGTTAGTTAGCTGTTGTTATGCAGCTGAACCTTCGTTTCTGGTCTCACTACTATCTCTCACTTAAATGCCCTTATTTGTCTTCTCTTGTCTTTAAATACTGACATTTATACAACTCTGGTGTCTATTTCCTTTGTGAATCACAGGCTCATGGCTTAAATTACCCATACTCTACATTTGTCCATTACATCTTCTGTGTTAGGACACCTCTTGTGCTGTCATTTTATATTACTTGATTTTACGACAGAGTGATTAATGCACACTTTATAGAGACATAGGAAGGTTGATTTATGTGAAAGTGATTGAAAGCTACCATGCTTTCAAAATATATAGAAGGCAAAATATAACATTTTTAAAGTATCCATTTTTGATGAGTAAGTCGTCTCCCCAGTAATGATGTGAAAGTTACCAAAGGCAGAAACTCTTTTACACTCGGTTGCCTCTAGAGTCTAGTACTGTGTCTCCAAAGAGCATATGCTCAGAAACTGTTAGCTGGTTGATCATTTTCTGTATTTAAAGTTCTGCCATCTGCTGAACTATTACAAGGCACATCCCATGATGCTTTCCTGATTTTTAGATAGACAGGTTGCCCAATGAAGTGTGGATGAATTCTTTCTAAAAGGTTAGTTGGTGATTGACTGATTACCCCCTTCACAGGCAAAGCAGTTTGCTCTTCCATCATTACAGATGCACAGTTGTGCTTTTCAGGAGTCAGTTTTTGAGAGGTGGAGGGCAGTTTAAAGACGTTTCCCACTAGGAAGACTTTTATTGCCACAGAGACCATCTCATAGCTTGAGGGCTCCATCAGGGTTCCTGCTTCCTACATTAGTTAGAAAGAGAGTTTTCATGGATCATTCTGTGATGCTTGTCATCCCTACAAAACCCGAGGAGTCCGAAGTGGGGTTCCTCTGATACCTTCTGCTTCACTAGCAGGAGTAGGTTGCATGTGGAGAATGGGCATTTCTCCATTCTCTTCATTTATATCTCCTGTCTAAAGTCATATTGTGGAGCTTCTGCTTAAATATAGAAGAACAGCACAACATCTTCCAAGCTAAAACTTAAGAAATGACCACACCAGGTGGTTGTACTCTCCCTTCTTTTGGGTCAATTCTTTCTGCCCAGACAGTTTTCTTTGGAATCTTACACTCTTGTTAAGAGGCTTTATAGATTAAATACAAACTGGAAGATTCAATTCAATTATTCTTGTTCTACCCCTCGTGGTGTCTTGATTCCTCCAGGGACCTAATGTATTTCTGGGTTACATCATGAAATGAAGCAATGCCTTTACAAGCAATTTGCTGAAAACATGTTTGGGACTTATGGTAATTCATTTTTTCCCTCTTTTTCTCATCAGTTTACAAAACTTGTTGTCATTATTGAATGTTCTGGGCTATTCCACATCAGGAAGATCAGAAGAGATGACCTCCTATGCTGGGCAAATATGAGGCATTAAGGAACAGTACATTTGGTTCCTGTAAGAAGAAAGTGATTTACTGGAAATTTGAAGGACTCATTTCAGGAATCCAAGTGTTCCATTTTCCTTATTACAAGAGCCTTACCCTTTTCTTGTTGGGGAGGCCCTACCTTGCTATACTTCCTCGGCTAGCCCACCATAGTGCCAATGGTGCTTCATAGAGTAGTTTGGGCCCAGGACCAGTTGGTCTCAGAAAAAGGAGCAAAGATTCCCATTTGCTTATAATACCTGAAACATCTGGAGCGGTCTTAACATTATAGCCATGGTTACTGCTCTTGCTGTTTCTTGGCATTACTCTTGGATGTCTTGTGATAGAGAACACAAGAAATTACATTGTAGATGGGGTCATGCCTTTTCTTCTTCTCCGTTAGAGGGTTTCTCACTTGGAGTGGGGCTTTTCAAATGCAATTCACCGGGGCCTTGCTCTGGACTGCGACCCAATGTAGCAGAATGGCGTTTGGTACAGCGCAGGTCTGTCTTAGGTTGTGTCCATTGGGGTTGTTGACCACACATACTGGAAGGTTTGCATTACAATTCTTAGCTGCCACTGGCACAGATGGGATGACATTATACAGGGTGGCCCTGAGTTAATGGAGAGTGATTTTTTTTTGAAAAACAAACACAATGGAAGTTGTACATCTAAATGAGGGTTGTGCCCTTGAAAAGTTGTAGCGTGGAAGCAGTGCATTTAATCCATTGATGCTTTCTTGAGCCAAGCACTGTTGTAACTTGTCATTTAAAGTTGCCTGCAGGGTCTGTGTCATATTACAACTATATTTATAAGATATTTATTGTGCTTTTTGTTGATGAAAAAAGTTACATAGCGTTCTTGCAGAAAGTTTGGAAAGTACAGGAAAATGCAATTAAAAATAAATGATTTATAAACTCAATGTCCTAAGATGGCCTCTGTCAAAACTGCTATATCACTTTCAGGTAATTCTTTGTACATTGGTAAACATGGATGAAAATGTATACCCACTGACTATGTACCTCTACTAATTGAATTGGGGCAATAATTTTTATATTGTTCTTTAGGTTGTCTGACAGTGGTTCTTGGTGGCCCAAATATTTCTCTTTAAAGGATTGAACTTTTATGTTTGGAAATGATTGAAATTATAAAGAACAAAACCATGGTATCTTCATCATCAAAATGTCTGATATGTTTTGGGAAAATAGACAAGCTTATGTGATTAAAGAATAATAAATTTGGTTTTCTTGAGTGGGTCCATCTGACTTAGTGTTATATCCAGGAGCAGAGACCCATGAATGTTTTAAGCCACAGTAAATCATTGATTTAAATGTGGATTTTAAAAATAAAAAATTTGAAGGCTAAGGTACTCTTTTAGGTATCCAATACTATATCTAAGGAAACATATAACCACACTGTAGCAAAGCAGACTATTTGCTACCAGTGTTGGGACTGCTGTGTTTGAAGCGGTATAGTGACTAGGTAGTGTCACTTTTTTGAAAGCCATCTTCTTCAGGATCCTGAATATGTCTTAGTGCACCTAGGACAATTGTCTCTTTAGAGCATTCCTTATTTCATGCATGCTAACTAGGGGACACTCTGCTCCCTTTTATGTGAATATCTGCTATTCTTTGCTCTAAGGAAGCCAAAAGGTTGGGTTCAGAAAGGCTGTTGTTTTAAAAATAGAACTTGTTAAATACATTACCATTTATCCATCCAGAAATAATAAAGTAAATCTATACCGAAATAATAAAGTAAATCTTTACCTAAATAATAAAGTAAATGTATATTACTATACATTATAATTGCACACTATTAGGATTGTTTGTAAAAAAAAAAAAAAAAAGACAGTATCCATCAGGCAGGATCACAGACTTTATTTTCTTGTCCCCAGGGTCTGTTCTTCTAATGATCTCTTGCTGGTCACCTGCACTTATTGAGATCCTAGCAAGATAGACAGTTTGCATTCACTGATACAAACTTAGAGCTTCTGACATATCAAAAGTAGCAATTTAACAACAGAAATCAGTATTTCTGGTTCTCAACCTTGCTGATCTCTGTCTTCCCTCCAATAGATGCAGATGCAGGTGCAGTTGTAGAAACAGAACTAGTTGGAGATGGACATGTTTGGGGAAAAGAGAGTTCAGGAACTGGCTTTGTCCTGGCATCTTCTAGTCTAAGAAGACACATTATCCTTTCCTAATTTACCTCCTAAGATTTCTATAGACTCTCTCGACAAGCTCTCCTAGTCTAAGACTCCTTGGTTTCCCTACATGGGCTCATGCTTTGCGGGCATCCTGATTCAACCAGTATGTGTTAAACTCCTGCTTCACAGCGGAGGAGATGAAAGGCCGCATCGCAAGCATCCCTGTTTTTATTCTCATAGTATTTCAGTTTTGCCAGCCATGGACTTGGGCTGCAGAGGGTGGTCGGAGCTGCCATAGCATCATGCCATTGATCAAAGGTGGAGGTGATGTTTGGATCTCAGTACTGGGACTTTAGAGCAGCATGTGTTCCCCATCACTTTGCTTCACATACACATCTCTCATTGTCAGTCCATAATTCTATGTCGTTATTTACTTTTTTTTTTTTTAATCATTTTTTCTAGTGAAATATAAGCTTCCTTTGCTTTGGTCACTTGGTATTTCCAGCACCCGGATTATGGAAGTGCCATACTGGATTGGACTGATTAAGACTCATTCTCTGGGGTAGGGAGCAGCCCCGCATAGAGCTGTGGTTGCCTAATGCTGAAACAAAACTGATTGCAATTTGGGGAAGGGCACAAGGTAGGCATCTTGCTGGGCAGATAAGTAAGAAGCATCCTCCCTGCAGCCCCCCCTTGCATGTTGAGCTTCAGTTCTTGTGTGTCACACAAGCAGCCGTCTTGCAACCATGGAGATGCTGACCAGAGTGTCTTACTCTCCAGTGAGCATCTTAGAACACGGAAGCAACACCAAGATGGTCACAGTCTCATTAAGTAAAAGTCTCTGGAGCTATCTTTTGAACAGGGAGCTAGCTCAGCGGTCTAAGTGCCTGCCTGGCAAGCACAAGGACCCTGCTTCAATCCCCCAGCACCACATTCTGTGCTGGCCCTGCTCCCTGGGCATGCTGAGCCAGCCACTGAGACTGGGTGTGGTAATGCACTCCCGGCTGAAACAGGAGGATCACTATGTGTCTGACTGGTGTAGGGAAGTGCAGTATGAAATACATAAAATTAAAAACAAAACAAAACAAGGAATCCTGAACCATGCAATTCTTTTGGTAGACTACTTCCTTGTGTTTTAGTGGAATTGTATACACATTTGAAGAATTTTCTTCCTATTATCCACCCAGTTCTCTTATTGACTTGATAACGGAGTGGTTCAAGGTGAGAATGTATGTGCTTCGGAACTGGGTTGGGGTAGATGAGGAGGAGGAAGAGAAATGTGGAATCGTGAGAACTTGCATTTGCACAGAGGGTAGCCGCTCTCTGATGTGGAAGTTCTCTCCACCCAGCGGCTTCCTGAGCATGGCCGTGAATGGGGAGCTTCGTACTGCACACAGCAGCCATCTACTGCAAGTGTACATCTCTCATGCCTATCACTTCTCAGAGCTTCAGTAAGAAAAGCTCCATGATGTCGCATGTCCCCCATCCTTCCTCTAGATTCCTGCCTTTCTACCTGTCTCTACTATCTACTCATTCTTTAATTCCCTGGATCCCTGCCCAGCCCCAGAGGCCCAGGCTTGCTCTGTGGGCTCACAAATGCATGCTGATGTAATTCCTGCGCATCAGATGAAGAGTGATTGGCAGTGAGCAGGATTAACAGCAGTGAGAGCTGTGCTGCAGCTACAATCTACTTGTTATCATACCTTACAGGCCCCTCTACCGGGACCCCATTCCAGCCTCTCCACACTCTTCTCCAAGTGCATTTTCCTGGCCCTCAGCTCATTTTAACCAGGTCTCTAGAATGCCAAGACCCCCTTTCTCTGTCCTACTGCCTCCCAGTCCCAGAGTAACATGTGTGAGAGTGCCCAGGAGAGCTTGTGTGCCTCTGATTCTCCGTTAGTCTCCTCTTCGTGGGGGAGGAGGACTGTGAGTGGAGGGCTGTGTTGCTTAATCACTCATATATATATATATATATATATATATATATATATATA
>NDGM010983213.1:0-10380 GCA_002564305.1 Octomys mimax | reverse complement strand
TTTTTTTTTTTTTTTTTGCTTGCCCTGATAAAGGTTCTTGTCAAATGATGAGAAAACAAATACTTGTCCACAGAGGCCCACAGACCCAATTGATCCATGTCCATCTCTTTTTTCTTTCATCAAGAGGCAGCAGGATGCCATCAAGAATGTGAATAATGCAAGGTCAGGAGCTGTAGATTCTAGTCTCAGCCTAATCACTTCCACAACCTAGAGAAAGTCACTCAAACCTCTCAGGAACTAAATTTTCTCCTCTTTAAAATAACAGAATCACTTTCCTCTGTGCCCCATAATCTCCTTGAACAGAAAATTTGGGACACCACTAGCATAGATATATAGCTACTTTCTCTTCAATGAGAAGAAAGTTTTGAACTAGTGGTGTTTAGACAAGATATCATGTCTGCATCTTATACTATGAATAACCACTACAAAGACAACAATATGTAATGTATTAGACATTGTAACTGTCTTACTAACCTGTTTTGAAACTATCTCATTGCTATTTCTCAATAAAATTATTTAAAAATAAAAATAAAAATAAAATAACAGGAATGACAATAGCCAGGGTTCAATCCCCAGTGAGCCGTGCCAGCCCTGTCCCTGGAGCACACTAAGAAGGTGATTGAGACTGGGTGTGGTGGTGTGTGCCTGTAATCCTAGAGTTTGGGAGGCTGAAAACAGGAGGATCATTAAGAGTCTGGCCTGTGTATTGAGACCCTCTAGACCCTGTACTAAATACATAAATAATAATAATAAATGGAAAAATAAAATAACAGGCATGAAACCACTGCAAAAGCACCCACAAGTCTTAGATCTAAGATTTTAACCCTAAAAGCCCCAAGAATTCATTTTTCTTGGTGCTATAATCTGCTTCAATTGCTTTTTTAATCTTCTTTGTCCCTGCATTTTCACTGAGATTTATTTTACCCATGTCTGGTGCCATCCTCTGATGATCTCCTAGGTCCCCTCTTGGGGAGGATTGGGAGGGACTTGGAGGGAAACAACTTGAGGGGCCATTGAATAGTGAAAGTTCCCATTTCCCTTCCAGCAAACCCAGGTACATGAAGGTTCCAGTTCCATAGCTCTTTAAGGCAACTCTGTCCTGTAGGAAATTCTGTAATGGTAGAATTATCATTTCTGCACTGTGGACCCGTCACTGCTTTAAAATATGACTAGTGAGATTGGGGAACTGAATTCTGAATTCTATTTCATTTTACTCATTAGACTATAAGTAGCCATGTGTGGCTGGTGGCTATTATGTTGGTAGCGCAGCTCTAAAGGAAATGTTACAGAGAAGCAGCTTAAAGGGCAGCGCTGGTAGGAGCCACAAATATGTCTGTGGACGACATTTACTCGGCTAGGAATGATTTATTCTTTGGGGACAGAAAGGTCTGGCTCACATATAGAAATAACAACCTAATCACCAAGGGAAGAGAAGAATACACAATAGGCACAGCCCACTCTCCTTCCGCCCAGCCCATCTCCCCACCGAGTACTTTGGAGTCACCAACACCGTGACAGCCTAAACTGGGTCAGTAGGGATCCTCAGCATCTTAGACTTTGACTACAAGCCCACTCTCCTACAAATTTCACTGCTCCTCAAACATCTCTTCTTCAGTTTTTCATCTTTGAATCATCAAAACAAAAGAGAAAGAACGGCCCCAACCATCTGAAGAATAATATCAATGCTGCATACCTGGCCTCCTCAGGACTCCAGGAGTAGTGAGTACAGGATGTGTGAGAAAGGATAATCTTATTCAGAACTTAAAGCTCTTGGAGAAAACTTCCAGCATGCTGCCTACAACACAGGGTTAGGCCACCTTGAAAAGCCCTGCGTGAGTTCTGTGCAAAGGCTCTCAGTCACCAGTGGTTTCAAGACTCCTTTGCTAAGCCAGGATGATGGCACACACCTGCAAGCCCAGCGTCCTGAGAGGCTGGAGCACAAGGATTCAAGGTTTGAGCCCAGCCTCAGCAACTTAGTGGCTTAGCAAGAGTCTGACCCAAATAAAAAACAGCTGTGGATGTAGCTCAATAGGAAAGTCCTGTGTTCAGTCTCTAGCGCTAAAGGGAGAGTGTCTTAAGCCTCCTTCCCTTTCAAAAAAAAATTTTTTTTTTGCTCCCTACCAATGATGCAGGCAGGAGGAGTCCCTAAGCCTAAGTGAGTATTTACCTTATCATCTCCAAAGATATTTAGCCTTCCCATCCACCTCTGCTAACTTAGCCTTCCCTTTCTCCCATAACCTCCACTGCCTCCTTCATTAATTATCACTGGTACTTACAATTTAAACGAACCCACAGCTAGCACAGTGGAACAGCACTTTGCTCCAGGATGCCAAATATTAAAGGGCACAATAATAGGTAACATCCCTGAAGTCAACGCCAAAGGCAGGGAGGTCACGCACTGCCCTCTGTGTAGCCAAGGAATCTGCCATCACCCTCTGTCATTTGTTTCTTTTCTCTCCACTCTCAGATTTTTCTAAATTTGATGACTGTCCCTGAAGGGAAATTGGAACCGGTCATAGCATCGCATCTCAACATAGTCCTGAAGCAGACACCAAATGTGCTCAGACAAAACCCAGGGCTTAGAGTGAATTCTAGCAAATTCAGGAAAATCAAAAATTCTACAATCCGAGAGCAGTACTTGAGCCACATACCACCCAAACTTGCACATGGGAAGACAGAGGCCCAGAGTTTCATACGTTGACCTGAGTCCCTGCAGAAAGTCACTGTCCCAGTCCCACCACAGCAGCCTGCCCCCAGATGCATTTTTTTTTCTTCCAAAAATGTTCTTACAGGAGAGCAGATAAAGGGAGCCTGGGGTGGTCAGATGTGTACATTTACCCTTTTGAACATTCCAGGAATGGAAAGGACCACCTGCTGCACCTCCACTATCAGAGGCACAAGCCATGCATCACGGGCCCTCCACCGACTCTCTTACTCTCCTGTAAAATGAGAAGCGCGGGATTTCTGCTTGGGCCCCTCCAGGCTCACACTTGTTAACTAAAGGTCCGCATCTGTCTGAAAGCTTCAGCAGTAAGATACTTCTGAGATGAAAAAGAGACCCAGAGGTCTCTAGAGCAGATGTGGTGTGAGAGCAGGCCTCGCGCTTACTCCCCCTGGTCTCCCCAACATCCAGAACAGCAACTGAAATTAAGTAGATGCTCAGTAGGCACTTGCTAACGAATGCAATCCCTTTTCTTCCTTCTAAAATACCAGTTAGAAGTCAGGACTGGGGAGGTAGGCACAGCTGTAAGCACACCGAAAACCAAGAAAGCAGGAGAAAATGCAGCTCCTGGCAAGGGGTCAATTAACACATTAATGACACTCAGAACTACTCCCGGAAGTCAGGTCCAGGCCTCAGCTGTAACTCCTAGGAAAAGCTTGCAAATATCTAAAGGTGGCCTCTAGGATCCCTCTATGTGCAAATAAAGAAACCACCCTATTAAATTCAGGCACCTGGGCCACCACACCAGACATACTGAGTCAAACAATCTCAAGCAGGGGCCCAAGAATCTGAATTTCACTAGCTTCCCCACTGATTCCAGGAGCTCCAGATTTGAAAGACCATGGCTCCTGACATTTTCCTGGGTCTACTTTGTGGAGTTCCATTTTTTCTTTTTTTATAGGCTGGCACAGTGGATCAGAGTTCCCTTTTTTAAATGGAAACCTAGAAGGCGTATGTGAACCCAGGCAAAACTTCAGAATTGGGGTTGTGGCTACCTTAGCGACGTCCCCCTAGACTCAGGCCCATTAACCTCACCTGATTGCCATGCCTGCCCCAGGCTCCCAGGTTTCCATTTTATGGCACACTAGAGACAGAGCTCTCCATGGAGAGAGTGCTTTCATCTCTGAAATCATTCCTGTCATAATCTGGAGACCCCCATGGGCCCCCTAGAGCCGCAGGCAAAGCTCCCCTTTCATACTCAGCGAGCTGCAGACTGACAGACAGCAGAAAGAGGAAGTGAAAGTCGCCTTCATGTGGCCATTATAAACTGTTTAATGTTCTGATTCTGTCTCATTGGTGAGTGAAAGGTTCTGGACTAATGAAGTTGGCAATTAATCCATCGGTTATGAAATACCTACCAGGTGCAAGGCAGTAAGGGCGAGAACGTGTTGGGGACGAGCTCGGAAGCAGCTGAGGCAAAGTTCTGATCAGCAAGGTTTTACAGTCCACCTTGAGAAACCCTCTACTCTCAGTGACTGGAAGCCTAGAGCTTCAGGATCAGAAGAGCCCAACTCAGTGAGATCTTATCTCAAAAATATAAAAAGGCCTAGAGTGTAGCTCAGTGCTCCCTGTGTTCAGCCTCCCAGCATTGCCAAGTAAATACTCAGTGGAGGGAGCAAATGAGTGATATCGAAATATGAAAAGATACTAATGACATAAAAGAGCTGACGAAGTGCCTGAGGACCTTAGACAGTGGATGAAACTTGAAGGTTGCCTAGAAAACAGAAAAGAAAAAGTGAACTGCAGCAGCTTTTTTCCCTGCCAAGGTAGCTGCTGCCCACTGCTTAGCGCTGCCTGCTTTGTTGTGTTTTAATCATCGCTAGTATAGAGGGGTGTTGACTCAGGAGGATTTGAGTGCTGTTGTAAGGTACAAATGAGGAATTCCAGGGGGTGAGGTGGGGTGGCAACTAGAGAAGAGGGCCTTGGGTGAGAGCTGGAAGGAGCTCTGCCTAGTTTGAGGCTGGGTGTCTGGTGGTCCATGGGAATTTTGAAAAGGCTTCCACTCAGCATCTCTCTTCAACCCAACTCCACAGCTCTTCCCTTTATGAAAAGTGATTCTCTGCTCCAAGCTCCTACAGTTACCAAAAGTCCCTACTGCTCTATCTGGACCTAGTCAGCATTTTTAACAAGTGTTGGTAGAATCCTAGAAAAAGGGTCTTTTCTTCAGAAAGCAATCTGTCTACTTTATTCCAACAAGTACCAAAACAAACAACCAAAAAAAAAAAAAATAGGACTCTCTGATTACTGTCTGTTGTACTTAGAGTACCAAGTTAGTGAAGTTTCTCTCTCCTCATTCAGGCAGTGACCAGTACACTTCTTAAAATCACCTACCCTGTTAGTAACAAGTTTTTAAACATGCAGCCTCAGTGAAAGCTTATTTTGTAAATAATAGCCATATACAAGCATATTACAACATAAGCACATACATACACAAAACTTAAGATCAAGGAAAAAACAGAAGTCCTAATTGATCTCCCCAGATCCCCAGAGATTGTCTAGAATCCCCTTTGGGGAGCAGGTAAAGATTGGTGGAGAAAGTGGGACAGAACTAAGGCTAGAGGTTTTACTCAATCTACCCTTCAGGAATATGAGTCTGTCCAAGATAGAAAACCTTTACAGAAAAAAATTGTTTCTGCAAAGTCTCTCCACTACCATCAGTATGCTCAAATTCTTATCTGCAGCCTGACCTTTGCTCATGAGCTGCAGCCGCAGTCTGACCACCTCCTCAGTATCTCTCCCCTTGTGCATCAAACCAAGTGTGGAGATGTGAGAATAAACAGGGCTCAGCCAAACTCTTGCTCTTTCCCCTGCTTGACCTCCCCGCTAGTCTTTCCCTCTCTCCGAGAGAAAGTTGGTCTCTTCCTTTCTATTGCTCCAGGCAAGAGCCTGGGGTCATCGCAAGTACTTCTCTTCTCAGGGGCATGTCCAATCCAACAACAAATTCTGTTGGCTCTGCCTTCCAAATACACTGAGAATATGACCCCTCTTGCCCTGTGCTGCCCCGCCCTGGGCCAGGTGTCCCATGTCTCACCTGAATTCCTGCAGAAGCCTAACTGGTCCCCGGGTTCCTTCCTAGCCCCCTGCATGACACCGGGCAGGAAGGACCCTATTAAAATGCAGTAGGATTCTCTACTCAAAATCCTCTATTTCCCTAGAAATAGAATCCTAATTCCTCACAGTAGCCATCAAAGCAGATCAGATATGTCCCTCCACATACCTCAGCAGGCCACTTGCCAGTTTTACTGACCTGTCTGTTCACTCCTATGTCATCTTCATTCACATATCCAAATATCACAATTTCAGGAACACCTCTCTAACATTATGAATTTATATGAATTTATATTTTATGCCATACCTACCCTCCCAGCTTTCTCCCTTATTTTTTCCCAGTAGAGCACAATTCTCTGTCTCTCAAACTATTTCATGCATTCCCCTCCCTACCAACCTACCCACTCACCTAATATACTTACTGTGCTTATTCTTTGTTATGCTTTTCTCTTCCTCTCAGCAGAGCAACAGACCCACTAAATCAGGAGTGTTTTGGTTTACCCTACTTCTGATTCTTCTGCCATTTCTGGAAGGGTGCCTAGCACACAGTAGGTATTCTATATCTCTGGAAAATTTGTACTTGGAAGCCACAAGATAAATCCCACAAAGCACTGGCCTCATTGGCTTCCCTGACTCCCTGGCCCCAACAGCTCCTCCTCCTCCAACTGGCCAGATGACCAGCCCCAGTCAGGCCTACAGAATTTATCAGAGTCCAAGACCCTGCCAATCTAATGCCTAACAACCCAGGGAGGAATCATCCTGCCTTAGGTTTGGATGCCCTCCAGCAACAACTAGATTAGCGCTTGCAAATTTATCCAGGGACCAAATCAGGAAGCAACACTTCTGGAAGGGCCCTGCACAGTAAACTTCCTAATGAAGCTGTGCTTGCGCTCACTGGCGCACAGACCCCTGGCGTGGCAGCTGTGAGCTACTCTGACCTGATTAAAGCCAGTCTGGGGGTCCTCCACTTTATATGCAGGCCAGCTTTCCAAGTAGGTAGACAAAGACCACATGAAGAAAAGGACAAAAATGCTCAGAAAATTACAAGATGCAAATCAGGATGGAACTGGCTCCAGACAAAGCGGCCTCCCCATACCAGCACACCAGGAGCCAGACATTCTACGATTAGAGAATCATTCCTTTAGGTCATAATGAGTTTTCAATTTTTCAAAGCTGCCTCTAAGGGGTTATAGGCTTTACACTTGGGTTAGACAATACTTAAAGCCTTTGTCAGCCATCTCCAAGAAAGGGCCAGTGTGACAGCAACCCACGATCGTGGGTCTGAGAAAATGTGGCAGAGGATGGCCTGAGGCAGAGAAGAAAATAATGATGGAAGAGGAACGAATGAATTAAAAAGAAATAAGGAAAAAGATATTAAGGTTTGTCTTCTGCTGGACAGCCTTTGGACTGCTGCATGCATACTAATTGATTGGCTTCTAAAACACTGCGATGATGTCCTCAACCTTACACCCATTCAGAAGAGGAAATTGAAGGTCAGAGCAGTTAAATGACCTGCACAAAGTCACACAGTTGATAAGGTGAGCCAGGGCTCTGCCTGAGCTCCAGAGTCCATGGCTGTTGCTCCATATTGGACAAAAAAGATAAAATGAACTACCCGGTTATTTCAGAGTTTCCTCTAACTGGCCTGGTTGGCAATGATGAAGACCCCTTGCTTTAAGGTCATCTCTAGTACTGACCACTGA
The DNA here is from genome assembly GCA_002564305.1 of Octomys mimax. Lineage (NCBI taxonomy): Eukaryota > Metazoa > Chordata > Mammalia > Rodentia > Octodontidae > Octomys > Octomys mimax. The sequence goes on along the minus strand of NDGM010983213.1, from coordinate 2,907 downwards.
AGGGTGAGCAGCACAGTGAAATGCCAGGCCTCAGGACAATGTCGCATTTCTGTGGCATAACCAAATGCTCATGTTCAGATGCATCCTAGGGTACCCACTCAGCCTCTGCAGACTCTGGGATGCCAATCACTGTCCTTCAGATGACTGGACTCACAGGCCACTTCCCTGGAGGTGAACAGTGCTTCCTTCTCAGCCTACAGGTCCAGGAACTCGCAGGCTACCTATTCCAGGAGGTGGCCTTCAAGCACAATTTTCAACATTCAACTATAATTGGTCCTTTCTGGGAATAAAGCTTTTTCAAAGATTTGGTAAACACTCTGCCTCTCGATGTCGGGATGGAGCAGCACGCGCCGCCTTTCTCTGTGCCCGGCAATGCTGTACACGCTGGACCACTTCAAGTCCAACGTTTCTCTTCAAGTACCCTCCCCACCCCAGCAGGCCTGTCTTAAATACTGATGAGGTCAGCCTTTTGTTGTTGTTTATTTAAAGAACGTTACCTTTTATAGAATTCTCAGAGCTGGAGGATTCTACAGCATGGCTGTACTCCCAGCCCTCTGAGAGGCTGAGGCAGAACAAGCACAGATGCAAGCGCAACCTGGGCAATTGATAATATCAGGTCTCAAAACAGAAAACAAAAACAAAAAGAGGCTGGGTACGTTGTTGAGAGTGAAGGCCCTGGATTCCGTGAGGAGTGGGGGTTAGGACGCAGCGGCCCAGTCGCTAGAAGGACAACATCATGCTGAAAGGAGGCTGATAATTCCTGTGTCTTTAGAACTCAAATCCAGGCAGGCTTTTCCAAACTTGAGGGAAGGTTTAAGATTTAATCATCCTCACTGTGACCCTACTGTATCAACTCTCAAAGACAACTTATACATTTTGGTGACCCTTTTTCCAACTGGGCTTTGCAAATCCTGTGGTTATTATTTGACATTATGGGTTCACAATGAGCAAAATGCCCTGAATAAAGCAGAAGAGCCAGAACTCTGACCCTTCAGAATTTACATTTTCAAACACAAAAGCAACCAGATGCTGGCTCCAACATTTAAATGATATGAGAACATAAAATGGGAAATGTTAAGAAGTTTACTGATACTTTTTTATTTGCTAAGAGGAAAGGAAGAGCACCTAGCAAATTCATATATGTCAGCATTCCACTTGCAAAGATGTTTATAAAATTAAAATCTAAATTACTTTCTTTTTTAAAATGTATTTCAAAGGGAATACACTACTTGATAAGACATTAGAAACGGTGCACACTTAGAAGAACAAGATGAGATGTATTCAACCATGGTTTTTGTATTGCATTTTGCTGTCTTCGATGTAGTTTCCCTGATCATAACTTGTTAATCTGTTTCTGTTTTTGTTTCTGCTATTTGCTTTTACTCTTTAAACATTTTTAAAAACATTAATATCTAAATTAAATACATAAAAGAGACATAATTGCAAAGGTTTTCATTATTGTAAAAGCTTCAAAACAGTAAGTCTTAATTCTTATTAAATGTTAGCTGATCTTTGCTTATTCCTACAAAATGCAACTCTCAGGGAAAATTCAAACAAAACCCAAGTAGGTCATTATATGGTGACGGCTTCGATCACACAGCATATCTATTTAAAGCAGGCAAACACTGCTATAGACAGAATGTTGATTGGAAAATTTAAAACCTGAGTCTTCAACCAGCTGTGAGACTACTGTAATATCTTGAAGAAATTTTATTTTTTGAAAATTTTTATTAGTACAGTATATGCTTGTAATAGTATTTATATTGCTCTTTGTGGTTTGCTACATACATATATTACCTCCTAGTCATTTTACTCCTTCTTCTTCTAAACCAGTCTTCCCTTCTCTCTCTATCCTCAAGTCCTCTTTCTCAGCTCTATGGAGTCTTGAGAGCCCTTGACTCTTAACATGTGTCCTTGTTCTTATTTATATAAATTAGTTTTGTTTCTAGCCTCTCCTATTAGGGAAACAATGCAATATTTATCCTTATTTTACTTAATACTATGTTCTCAGGATCCATCCATTTTCCTAACAAATGACTCAAAGTTATCGGGCCTACAAATGATTGAATTGACAGAGTGCTCCTCTGGCCAAGTAGTCCCGATAGCCATCACGTTTCCTTTATCCATTCTTCTGTGGATGAGCACATAAGCCACTTCTATGATTTAGCCATTGCGGGTGGCGCTGCTACAAGCTTGAGTGTACATGTATCACTACAGCATGACAGCTTTAGCTCCTCTGGGAAGACACCCAGGAGAAGTGCAGCTGGGTCAAATGGAATTTCTAGTTGTAGTTTTTTGAGAACTCTCCATACCGTTTTCCAGAGTGCTTACATTCTCACCAACAATATATAAATGTTCCTTTTCCCCCACATCTCTGTCAACATTTGTTGTGTTTTGAGTCCTTGATAATGGTCATTCTTACTGAAGTAAGTGGAATTTCAGTGTTGTTTGGATTTGTATTTCCCTAACAGCCACAGAGGCTGAACAGCTAATATGTGTTTAATGGCCATTTATAATTTCTTCTTCTATGAAGTGTCCTTTCATTTCAATTGTCCATTTTTTATTGAGTGTTTATTTTGGGCCATCTGTTTTATTGAGTTCTTTATATATCCTAGATGATAATCCTTTGTTTGAAAGAGTGAGTGGTAAAAAAAAAAAAAATTATCTCCTTGTTGATTTTTGGTTGGTGGGGGAAATTTTATTCCTAACAAGACATCTGAGAAAGATTCACGTTTATTTGGAAAAGGAACTAGAGTGTAAGAAGAGTTCAGGAGGGCCAGCTAAAACTTAAAAGCCTTATTAATGTGCAAGAATAATTCTATTTCTGGCCAGGGAGATGGCTCTGTGGACTAAGCGCTTCCCTGGCAAGCGCAAGGGCCTGAGTTCAATCCCTGGTTCCGCAAAAAA
>NDGM010983207.1:0-13384 GCA_002564305.1 Octomys mimax | reverse complement strand
GTAGCATATGTATTTTGTATGTTACCCTGTTTCTGTCATTTTTTTCTATTTGTTTTTGCTTCTGCTTTTACTCTTAAAATAAAAATAAAATAAAGAATACAGACCATCATACCCAGAAGGCAGAGACTTTTCACACGTTCCATCCCATGCAAACAGTGTACAAGCTGTGGCTGAGGGAGGCCACAGGTAGCTACTGCTGGGCTAAGAACTAAAATGGGCCAAAAGGAATGGCAATTTCCTGGCGAAACTTCCTGTCAACGTTGCAAGCCTTCACTGAGGTAGTAGCAGATTCTGCCTGCGTAATTAACATTTTGGTGAAGACAAAGTTTCCACGCTTCCTACTCTGTCACCTTCTTGGATCACAATTAGTCACAATGTGCTTTATCAATAAAAGTTTCATGGGGACAAGAACAAGAGCGGGTTTCTTCCTGATATTTTATTATAAATATTAACAAAAATGCAAAACATTTAAAGAATTATAGTGAATTCCTCATTCAGTTCATTTTTTTCTCTTTGTGGGGTAATTAGGATATGAACTCAGGACCTCACCCTTGTCAGGCAGATGCTAGACCACTGAAATTAATCCCCAGACCCTCATATAATTAATTTCACATTTTTTCCTCTATGGTTTTGCAAGGGACACTATTTCAATACTACTTCTTAGCTAGGTCGCCTTACAGAACTGCATTAATCGTGAAATTTAGTTGCTTTATGTTGCATATATAGACAGTGATGGGCTTCCATGCATTGCTTCAGTGCTTTCATGGCATACTCTAGGAGTGTATAGCCTAATACCAGGCACAATAGAGTTTATCTGTGTAAGCTATGCTACTTAATTGTTGAATAAATGAAAGACATTACAGTAAAGTCCCTGAAGGGTCTGCCAAATAGTTCAGTGGATTAAAGTGCCTGCAACCAGGCTCAGAGGCTGAGGGTTCGATCCCTGGGCCTGCCATGTCAATCCTGCCCCTGAGCCGCGCAGAGACAGCAAATTGAGACTGGGCGTGGTGGCGTGCGCCTGTTATCCCAGCTCTTGGGAGGCTGTAATCATGCTTCCATCACAGTAAAAGTTTACAGTGGTGACAATGAGGCCTGTAACATTTTGCCTAATACTGAGTGAAAAATGCTGACTTTCAGTATTAGGAATAAAAGGTTAAGGAATGATACAGAATCTAGGTTGTGTGCCAAAATACCAGTACTATGTACAATTCAAATTCTAGGCTCCAAAAATGTATTGCTGGACAAAACTGGATATAAGACCACAGTTGTCAATGTCCATAATTCAAGTGGAGATAGAAGAATTGTGGTAAGCAGGTGCTTATGCCGCTGAACTATAATCAGTGAAGTAGAAGACCTAGACTGCCTCCAGAACTCACTGATGACTATTTTGTAGGGCAGACCTGATGGCTGGATTAAGCTTTAGTTCTTTCAAAAAGGGCTACTTTGAAGATAGCTTCATTAAAGTGACCCTAATGAGTATTAAATCACATGAAATTTCTTTAAAATAAAATTTACTTACTTTAAAAAAACCAGGTGGATCACTATGAGTCCAATTTAGAACTGAGACCCTGAACACCCTGTAGACCCTTCCCTAAAATACAAAAAATAAATAAAGTCCCTGAAGATGCTCCTAAAGGAACCTTCATATTTCTTTTCCAGGTGTTAAATATAGAAGAGTGGTTTCTTCAAGGATAAATACACCAAAGAATATGAATGATTTTTTTCTTAATAGGAAAACCATCATGCCTACAAAATGACTATAACAAATCACTTGGTTTCTCTTCTGGGTTCATGCAATGAAAAAGAAGCTACAGGATGTCACATATTTCTTTTACCAAACTAATGAAAGTAATATGGAGGGATACTGTATTTTATTCATTAATATACAGCATGACTGTTGCACCTTAGTTTTGCTTTTCTGTTACAGCAGAAAGAGGGACAAATAAAGGACTAACAGAAGGTGAGCCAGGAAGCAAAAGAGCCCTGAAACAATCTTGCCAACATGAATTGTGTCCTAAGACTCTCACTCTCTCCAGGTTTCATTCCTGTCCCGGAGGAGGTCCAGAGCATGCTAGTAGGTTAGGGCCGGGAGGTGCTAAGTAGGTCCAGGTGGACTTCTTCAGGGCAAGCTGGCTTTTCTCCAGTTTCAGGTCTTGCCTGCATGCTTTCTGCAGCTGTATGACTGCCTAAAGCACAGCTGGTGTATTCTCCCTTGTCCAGGAATAGTTTGGATTATTCCTAAATCTTATTGTAAGTAATTTTAAAGATAGTCAGGAAGATGCATTTTGCTAATAACAAAAAAATGAGAGGAAAATAAATGATTTTAGTATATGAGAATCTCTAAACTGTAATTTTAGAAATAATACTTAGCATAGCTCAATTCTTTGTTTCGGTTAGAGATTACTGTGTCACTGAAAACTTGGATGGGAGGATATTCTAGAAAGAGCACATTGTTTTAGAGGCTTGGAAACAAGTTTTTATGATAGCTCTGTCCCTATCTTCTGTGGTTCTTGGTTATGTCATATTATACTTTGGTTCAATATTTCTCTATGCTTATGAGTTCCTACCCAGTTCAAAATATTATCAAAAGTGAACCGAATCTTAGGGTTTTTCAAGCTGCATTTTCATAATTCCAGTTTTCTTTTATTTCTTCTGTCATAAATGGGCATGGAAGGGCTGGTGAGACAGCTTAGCTAAATAAGTGCCTGTTAGACAAGCACAAGGATTGGGGTTCCATCCCTGACAACAGACGCTGTGTTGGCCCTGCCCCCGGGGTGCACTGAGTTGGACACAGAGACCTGGCATGGTGGCACACGCCTGTAATCCCAGCATTGAGGGGTCTGAAAACAGGAGGATCACTATGAGTCTGAGCTGCATAGTGAGACTCTCTACCAACCAAATATATAATAAATACATAGGCATGAATCAAAAACATCGAAGCACTGAATATTTTAAATATTGAGCAAGCTCCTTAAACATAACAATTGCATGTGAATATATTTGAAATGTAAAGCGAAGGTTATGCTACATAATCTTGTTGATTTGTTATAAACTTAAATTATATTTTTTGCCTTAGAAAAATGTTTCCAACATGAATTCATGGAATTTTAAAAAAGGCTCTTTTGTTGTCAATTCCAAGAAACTCAGTTCTGAAACCTTTTCCAATATTAGTGAAGGCTTTTCAGGTTACTTGAATGCACCTGCTTGATCAGACCTTCAACAAAGTATTTTCATTGGCGAATATGTAATTTGCGAATAAATAAGAAATTGGATCCTGAGAAACTGTAGCCATCAGCCAATGCCTTAATGTTTTAGTGCAAAGGCGTGCATGCACTTTCTACCACATTTCTGCAAAATTAATTTCAGAAAGCCCACGTGCTTGGGCACAAGGGGACGACTGCATACAGTCCTTTTCACACCCTGCTCACACAGTCAGTGGTCCATTTCTATTAGCTCTCTTGGCAGGCTGGCAGACCCCCTAGAGGGACGTTGGTAAACTTCTTTCAGGTGTGTGCGTTCGTGTGTGTTTATGTTTGTATGTGTGTGTGTACACTGGTGTCCGTCCTAAGCCAAGGGATGGCTACCCATCCACCCGAGTCAAATGTTTCCCTTGGGTGAACAGTCCCACACTGTGAGGGTTCTGCAGGTGTCTCGGGTGTCAGCTGGCCTCTGTTTATTATTCGTGTCCTGTGTACAGGGAGGTGCAGCCGGCCACCAGTAACAACTCTCTGCAAATGGGTCAAGGAAATGAAAATAAAGCCTGTGCAGCAGGAACTTTTGGAGTCTGGGGTTTTGCTGGCAAACATTGCCCGAGTTCCTCTTTAGGTGCTACTTTAAAATTGCTACTTGTTTGACTTGGCTAGGACTTCACATGGTGCAGCCCTGTGAGATTCAGGCCGGGGGGCCCAGCTGGAAGCAGGTGTGCTGTTTTCTCTTTTGCACTTTTACCAGGAGAACATGTCTTCTCCTTGTTACTGAAGCATTTCTCTTCTTTAGAAGCTTGTTTATGTAGTGTGTTTTCTAAAATTGAGAGAGATGAGCTTTTCCTGAGGAGTTAGGGATGATTTTTATGATATGGAACTATTTTTTTTTCAAATATACTACTCATAATTGAATAAGAAAAGCAAACCCTTTAAAATTGAAAGCTTTATACTCTCACTTTACATTTTTAGTTACCTGAGAATAGCAATGGAGCCTTTCCTCTCAATATTTCTGAGATAAATTTGCAAATACCACTTAATGTACAGGAAGAATACTGTTTGGCTTGGTAGGTTCACTCATCTTAAAGTGTGCAACAAGGTCATCTTTACACTTCTTTTAAATTTAGTTTAAGGTCATCTTTTAAATTTCATCATCTTTAAATTTCTACTTTAACGTGGTAATTACCATACCCCGAACTAATTGCTGCTTGAGGAATTGGCAATTCATAGAGGCAGCTCAGGATGCTTCTCTTATGACAAATCAGGTCTGTGGTCGCCTCTGACACCTTGCCAGCAACTACTCTCCTATTATTTTGGGCCCTGCTCGCTGTGCTTAAAAGGGCATGGGAAAGTTCGGTGTGTTTCAGAATCATTAGTTGGAGAATATTTTAACTGGTTCTCAGTGCTTAAAATGTTGCTCTGCATGATGATCTATATGATCTAAATTATCTATATTATCTAAAATGGCAGCTTATACTATTTGAATTGTTATATATTATATTCTTAAAACCTGTTATCAGCCAAAAGTATCCCTATTTATCGTTTATTCATTCATTCAAAGAAATCACTGGCCAACATACCAGGCAAGAAAGCAGGAACACGGAAAGAGCCCATTTTTCTGCCCCACATCCGCCCACCCACTCTGCTGACAGAGCACAAATCAAACTGCGTTGCTTCTCTGCGGTAAAGCTGCTACACCCGGCTCTGTGACCTCCCACGATTCGCTAGCTCCTCCTTTTGCCCATACTGCCAGCCCCCCCTCCCACTTGGCCCATCTTCCCCCTCCTGTACCATCGTCAGCTTCCAGCCAAGTGACCATTCTCCTACCCCTTTCTGTTTTACCAATGGTTGCTGCATTTTCTGTCTATTTAGTTCATGGTTCCATTACATCTGTCTGTTTCTGTCCACCACGGGTCTAGTGGCTTTCCTGTGCAAGGCCACTCTGCCCTGATTTTTCTCTGTTGGGCCCAGCCAATCAGGGACTGAAACCTTTGAACCAATGAGCCAAAATAAACCTTTTCTCCTTTAAATTGTGGGTCTCGGGTACTTTGTCCCAGCAATGAAAAGTGACAATGCAGTAGTGTTATGGTATAGTAAATTTTAGTAGTCATATACCTGCATACATTTCTTAAAATGTAAATTTGCTGAATCTATGTGATATGAAAGACATGTTTCAAAGCTGATGAATGCAATGTTTCTGTCAAGTTTTCTCATATCACTGATATTTCTTTCGGCTTCTGTGACATAGCAATTTTTATTTATAGTTTTCATAGCACTATTCATACCCTGGAAACAAACACCCAGAAAAAACAAAACAAAGGGATTCTCAATTTTCCATTAATAATTAGCTGGTCTTAATAACTGTGACTTGAAATGTGCAACTGATTTTATGAAAAGTGGCACTGAAATCTTTGGTTATGCATGAAAATGGAGTCTTTTTGAAAATCTCTAAAAGAATTAGAAGAAACATGTACATATTGACTTCATGGCTGTATTTTGGTCAGATTTATATTAAGAGTCTCATGGTACTACTGCAGCTAAAAAATTTATGATTTTTAATAGATACTTGCACATTTCCCTGTAGATTATTTCAGTGTAGAGACCACTGTTCATAGATATCCTTGTTATAAGGCTAACATTTCTATTGCTTCTCTACCTGGTCTTTTCATAAGTTAAATAATTTCTTCCTCTATGTTGGCTACTTATTTCCTCTGCACTTGTCTGGAAAGGAAGTTAATATTGACCACTTACTTGGTTTATTTTCTGAACATACACTTTCTGGCCTGATTAGCTCACCAGTAGGACTTTGGTCTGAGTCTCTCGACGGTCTCAAAAACTACCAGTTGATTTGGTCTCTTCTTTGAACCAAAGCTCTCCACGCTTCTGACCAGAAGTTCTCAGTCACCTGCACATCCTGAATAGGTTTGGCTTGCACAGATGCCATTCTAAAAATCTGTGATTTTTTGGAGTCCACAGCTACAGTTTATATTTAATCTGTTAATCTTTTTTACTTCTGACAGAGTATACAGTATTAGTTACACTTTTTTTTTTTTTGTACTGGGCATTGAACTTAGATCCTTGCACTTGCTAGACAGGCACTTACGCCACTGAGCCATCTCCCCAGCCCCTTTGGTCACACAATAAACCAATTTCATATCCAATGAATCCTTAATATACTTAAATGGAATAAAGGTGTGTTTTTCTACCTTTCTTTAAGTTTCATGTGTCTATCTAAATAGTCTCTGTTTTATCCAGAGTTATATGCACACACACTTTTTAAACTCAGCTTAAAACAATATAAAGTTAAAGTAGTTACTTTTCCCTCACAGAACATTTCCTGGAAGAGAAATAAAGCACTCTTAGTTTACTCCACCTCAGTGTACTTCAGTAATTTAAGCATTTCTGATTCTATTCTGGTTCAAGAATTCAGTATGAAGGACTTAAAATTATTTTGAATTAAATACAGAAGCATATATCTATGGCTCTAGCTGACATCAGTTAACTGGTTTTTTACACTACGAATGTGAATACATTAAATTACTTTAAAAATACAACTAATTTTAAATGGTCTTCTGGACAGACCCCCCAAAAAAAATTAGAGTCCCTTAAAATCTCATTTAACTAGACCAGATCCTTCATGAAAACAAGGACACTCAGTCATTTTCATTGGACATATCTGATGTGTAGTATACAAGCAGCTTATTTTTTACTTAGAACTGTTTCAGTGTTGAGGTTCAAAGTCTTTTTCCAAATTTTTCTTTGCTTTTTAATTTCATATTTTAAAATCAAAGACGTAAAGAAACTGTGATAGAAGACTTTGCCCTCTCTATGGCTTTGATGATATCCTCACTGCCCTCTCAGTATTCTTTCATTGTCATGCATCAGGTTTGTAGTCATGCATGAGAATCAATAGGGCTTTGGTATCCACTGGATACCAATATCTGCAGATGTGCAAACCCCTTATATAAAATGACAGTATTTGTACTCGACACACTCACATCCTGCCATATACCATATCTCTATGTTTCTTATAACACTGAACAACTGTCAACACTAAATTAAATGTGATGCTGTATTCTTTAGGGGACAATGACAAGAAGGAAGTCTGTACATATTCCCATGTTTTCAATCTGGAGTTGATTAAATATCCATCAATGTAAAACCTATAGACATAAAGGGCTGGCTGTCTTTTCTTCTAGTGCTTTTATAACTCTTTAATGTTTTAGATAATTTATTTCAAATTTAGAAAGTAATCTTCTATTTGGCTACAAAATATGCTAGTTTATTCTAAACATCTTTTGTTAAATAAATTGTCCTTTCATTCTTTCTGTAAAATACTATAGTTTTGTTCAAGAAGTTATTTCATAGATACTTCCTTATTTTTATTATATTTCCTTCTGACATCTTTTGCTATTGTTAGAAAGTAATCGTAACTTCATAATCTTTATAATTAGCTACTCATATTTTGTTAGTCATTTTAACACTTCATTAAACATCTTACAGTATTTCAAAATATTCTGAAGCAATTATCTTATTAGATCCTCTTTACCCACTAAGAAAAGGAATAAGAATAATTTGCTGAAATTAGAAAGAACAGAGCCAAGGGAGCTATCAAAACAAGGGTTTGAGTTGCATAAACAACATCTAGATATAGGCAGTAAAAGGAATTAACACATTAATTTATTTTAAAACTATTTTAGCATTTGTATATTTGACATGTTATTATAAACATTTACTAGTTTTGTAAAAAATTACTTCCACATGGAAAGAATATTTATATAAAGAAAAAAGACTGAGAAAACTATTTCTCCCTCAGTGATGAGGATAAAGGGAATGGACACATGCAGTTGGAATCAAAAGAGAGTAATATTCATACAGATCTTCAATTTATTAATTTTCACTGAGAAATATATCTGAGGTAAGGAGTCAAATATGGCTTGATTGATCATTTCATTTTCTAATAAGTTGGAAAATTCTTTTGTGAAAAGTTCATATGAGAAAGCTTTCTGGCTTACCTTGCATCAGAATCAAAGTGATTATGTTAAAATATATTGCTTTATTTATGTACATATAAAGGATAGTCAGGATAATGGTACTGCAGATTTCTGCTGGTTTATTAAAAGAAGAGGTTAATGTTTAAGTTTTCTTCTCTTTTCTCTGTCTGTCTGTCTGTCTGTCTGTCTGTCTGTCTGTCTTTTCTGTATTTGTGACCGGGGCTACAGGCTGTACAGGATCTCACTACATAGATCGGACTTGTAGTGATCCTCCTGTTTCACGCCACCACGTCCAGTCTCAATTGCCATCTCGGCATGCCCTGCAGGCAGGGCCAGCAAGGCATACCACCAGGGATGGAAACCCTGTTGCTGTGCTCTGCCCTGATAGCCTAACTGGCTATCAGGCTGGCCCCTCTTTTCTCTTTTTAAATTTCCTATAACTTCTTTTTACTAATTTTGCATATTTATATCGGGTACTGTAACCTAAACAACTAATTTGAAGACAACATGATGCAATATAACAACCACTATTTAATTCCAAAAAAATAAGACAGTTCATGCAACCACTTTTTATGCTTCCATTTATTGCCAAGGAAACACTGATACATTTTTTTCTCAAAAAAGTTTTAGGACCTAATGTACTTTATAGCCTTCTCTTTATACTTGTTATAGTTTACACATTGATTCTTAAGTTTCAAAGACTGTCACCATACTAAATTATCACTTTTAATTTTATTCTAAAATTTTGATGTATTTATGAATGCATTAACATAATGAGTTTGTTTGTAGAGTTGATTTTTTCAAATAGGAGCTTTATAATTATGTAGCAATGATTTTTTAAGTTGTAAGTATTTCAATTGACAGATTCATCTCTGAAGGCAGAAAAATGTTACAATTTTATTTCAGAGAATTATTCATTATAGTCTTTTATGCTTACCTTCAATATTATTAAAATTTGAAGTATGCATTTCTAGCCCTTTAATTATATGTATATCTATGTGCATATATATATGCACATATACACATATATATTATATATTACATTTAACATAATCATGATAATAATTTTCTATTATCCTATTGCTTGCTTTGTTTCTCCTGGAATCATTTTGTGGCTGCAGATTATGCTTATTTCAAATTATGTATTTTATAGAAAAATGGATTTAAATTTAATATGATTAAAATATTAACTATTATTTTTCTTGATAGCTTATTAATTTCTAAAATAATGCTTTATCATACAATGTACCTGGATATAAGCATAAGTTCTTTCAACTTTCACCTCTCTTTACTGTACTCAATATTGACTTCATCCTTGAGTTTGTTGTGGATGATTGATCTACACCTTTTTTATTTTAGCAAATTTAAGCAATTACAACATAAAGGTGTATAGCTACTGACTCCCTAAATGCTGACTCTGAAAATTGTCTCTTTTGCTTCATACTTAATTTGGCTTCATCTAGAATTCTAGGTTCAAAATTGGTTTTAATTAGAACAATGAAGTTAGTTTATCCATTATCATCTAAAAATGTCATATTTTTCAAGTAAATGTATCATTTAATTACTGAGGTTTTTTAGAATTTTCTCCTCACCTTAGAGAATAATCACACACACACACACACACACACACACACACACACACACAACTCTCATTTTGGAGAATGTATTTTATTTCTATTGATATTCCTTTGAATTTTTCTAGTTCTATCCACTCAAACTTCAGTTGGAAATTTGTAGTGCAGGTTGAGTGTCCCTAATATGAAAATCTAAAATCCAAAATCATTCAAAATCTGAATCTTCAGAGCACATCATGGCCCAAATAGAAAATTCCACACCTGACCTCATCAGATGGGTCATACTTAAAAGGCAGGCATACTGAAAATATTATATAAACTTACCTTTAGTTTATGTTTAGAAGGTATAAATGAAAGAAATAAATTTGTCTTTAAATTAGGGTCCCAACACCATGATATCTAATTATGTATTCTCAAATAGTATCCATTCTTAAAAAACCAGAAGTCAGAAACATTCCTAGTTCCAAGCATTTCACAAGAGGAGTACTGAACCTGTCCTTATCTTTATTCCATGCCTTTCTGCCTCCAACATAGCTCTTGAAATTCTGGAAGGAGGAAAGGGAGAGATTAAGAAATGAAGAAAAGAGTCAGAAAGCTGAGGTCAGGTGGTGCTGCTCTCCAGATGGGAGGAAAGATGCCCAACAACTGCAGCATATTTACTTATGCAATCAGTGTTAGAAGCTGTTTACTAGAATTTTAAGGGGAGGATAAGATCCAAAAGAGAAACAACATCTAATCTTCAACAAAATATCTATTCTTAAGCATTATTGTCAACTTTAAAGTTTTTCTCTATTTTTGAAATTAATTCTTTTCTGGCAGTTTCTTCTGTTTATTGTGTTTGTTATTTAATTGGTTTCCATATCACAGTCAGAAGTCTCAATGCTGACTCTATACTGGGAGCAAATTTTGTTCCTTAATTCTTTTTTTTTTTTTATCCCTTGCCTATTTTTACAAAGATAATAACTTACTTCAGGTTTTGCTCTGCTTATTTCTCTAGTGTTCATATTCTCTTTGGAGTTCCTCTCAGCCTGTTTAATTTGTTGAGAAAGAAAACCAAGGATTTCTTTTTCAAACTTAATTTTAAACTAATGCAAGTAAAAATGATTTGCTAAATACTCCAAGGAAGTAGTTTAAACCACTTACACACAGTGTAAATTAGTCAGAGATGCTAAAAGTACTCCCAAATTACAAAGCGTCTTACGAAAAAGAATCATATGAACACAAAATTCACTGGGGGTTGATCTCTTGCACGCTTTTTCTGTGGAATGTGTGTTCTGGCTCCAGTACTCCCCTTTCATTCAAACTATCTAATGGCCTTCAAAATCTATTATAAACATGGAAAACTCCTCTTTTATGGGTTTTCTAATGACATGATGACATTCATGTCCATCTGTGATTGATACCAACTGCCAACATCAAGTATAATTCCAGAACATGAAAATAGGCACGTGCTTTTAACAAGTTTGGGGGGTTGCCGAGCAACAGTGCGAATGTCTCAACAAACACTTTAAATGGAATGAGCATAATTAGCTCACTTTTTAAGGAGAAGTGATGAAGTGTAGTAGAGTTCAACCTGTTCAAACACACTTGCCAACATTTTAAGAAGTAGTGTTCCACTCAGAGCTGTGGGAAAGAGCATTGACAGAAGACATAAAAAGAAAAATTATTGTACTAAATAAAACTTCCCAGTACTTTTGAGAATTAGCTATCATGTAAGCAATCCTAGCAGGCTGGATTACACAGAATAAGGTCCACTAATATGTGAATATGCAAGTTATTAACTGGAAAAAATGACCAACTGCAACTTGACTTCATTTAGAAATCATAATAAATTCAGATAAATTGATCACACTCATTTTACCATTGTCAAGGAACCTTTAAAATAATCTTTAAAAATTTGTTGAGATTTTTCTCGCTGTGAAATCATACCAAATTTTTTATTGCGTCAAGACTTGGCTCCAAGTTTGTATCTGTACTTCTGTCCATGATAGGATTGGTGTTACTTTATTTGTTTGTCTTATGGTAGTTGTTAAACTTCTCATATTTTTTTTGATTTTTACACCTGGATAGTTACATGAAACCAAGTTTCAGAAGCATCTGAAATATAGGTGATTTAGATCAAAGCCTTCATTCATGTAAATTCTTTTTGGTATAGGTAGAGTTGAAAAGCTACTGGTTTCATTCATAAAATACAAAGGCTTACTATTTGAGCAAAGTACCTACTTCCATTAGTTATATTAGGCTTAAAAGAAAGATGTATCTTTTTTGTAATCACATGTAGAGAAATGCTTTGATCCATTATTTAATTTACCATATGCAGCTATTTGATTTTTACTAAAATTCTTTAAGAAATTTATTGTTATCTTAAAAGTAGATATACAAGATTTGGTATAATTCATTTGTTTTTTGAAATTTACCTTTAATAAATTTAGTGGTTGAGTATTAGAGTAGTGCTTCTAAATTTACTATGTCAAAGACTTGATAACTTTACTTGCATACTTAATAACATTTTAAACTATGATAGTATAAACTTTTCCACTCTGCTAGAAGTATATTTTAATGATACACATATATTTTGTGTGGATATGAACATTTGTTTAAATAAGGCAAAAGAGCTTTTCACATGTCTGTTAGACACTACATCTTTGCATGAAAAGATAGTTTTAGATTGTTCTTGTGTTATAAAGTATTTCTTTAAAATATTTTAAAGTTTTAAGGCAACACTTTTTTTTCTCCTTTTATCTAATGTTTTCTAAAAGAACACTGTAATGGAGAATAGTACTCCAAGTGGAATTCAATACTCTCTTATAGAAATGTCCATCAATTTCAATGAGATGCCTGTACACATATTAATGATATCTTTAGACCTACGCATGGGCTGTGAAATTAACATGCATTGTAATAAGTAATCTAATAGTCTTGACCTTATTTTAAGCAGGTTTTTGGATAAGGTGATCTGAAAATCATGGTCAGCTAAAGTATTTGCTTGCTCCATAGCCATTCAACTGTTAATATGAATGTTTTAATTTTGTTAAATAAATATTTTTATTAAATATAAAGTAATTGAAATACTGATCTTAACTTGATGACCACTAGTTTTCTACACTAGAATGCATGGTCCAGATTTAATTACAGTGAGGTAAGGGTTTTCAAGCTCTCTGTAATACAGGAGTCAATAAACACTCAGGAAGTAAATGAATAGAATCATTTAAACTGCTTCTCCTGTACCCTGCCCCCCATTTTATGGCCTCCTTTATCAGAACTGTCATCTCATCTAGGATGTTTTCCTTAATCCCAAGATTAGAGGCAGAGACTCCTTTACACGCAGGATTAACCTTCTGCATACAGTATATGAAACACCTGACAGCATGAGTCATGATGTTCCTGAACAGCACCCACATATGCCCTACAGTCTCATGTGGTACCGTGTCTGCCAGAGAAGCTCAGATATGAAATAGGTGATCAAAACTGAAGACTGGAGGATAACACATTACAGCTGTACTTATGGGTCAATTTACCTTACCAAGCAAGGTCATGAACACATACTTTCACCTCTACAGAATTTAGCTTTAGAATTTTAGAATATATGAATACATTCTTTTTTTTTTTTTTTTTT
>NDGM010983172.1:0-14861 GCA_002564305.1 Octomys mimax | reverse complement strand
TCAGGCCCTTGTGCTTGCCAGGGAAGCACTTATTCCACTGAGCCATCTCCCCAGCCCTTTTTTATTTTTTTTTTAATTTTTTTTTTCCAGTTGCTTTTTTGATCTTGGTAAATTGTTCATTTGGTAAGCTGTTTAGGCAGTGTGATTAATTTACAACTCAGAAATAAAACCTAAAGAGCCTTTTGCTGTTCTGTTCTAAGATATAAATGAGGCGGTTGCTTTGTACTTGTGGAGAAAGTCCAGGCCTTTCTTTCCCCCTGGGCTTCTACACTATTCTAAGAGTTTTTGCTATATTATTATTATGTTCAGAATTAAGCATCAGTTCCTCCTCCCCATTCTATTTTGACAGCAGGTCAGCATGAGAGCCTCTTTATTTTGCAGGGTTTCATTCAGTTGAGCTCAGAAAGCCAATCAAAAGAAAGATAAAGACTTTTGTAACTTCTGGGAGATGAGTGGAGGTGTGACTATAAAATCTTCTGTGTCAGTGACTACCAATTGTCCCCATATCAGGGGATATGGTCCAAGTCCCCAGAGGACTCTGGAAAGCACCAGAAGTACTGACCTTAAATATGCTATGTTTTCCTGTACAAGTCATACTTATCATGAAGTTTGGTTTATAAATTAGAGACAAATAACAACAACATACTAAAGTAGAATGACTACACTGTAATAAAAGTATAAGAATGTATTTGCACATACTCTGCTGCTGTCTCCTTCCTGCTCCATCTCCCATATTCTCAAAATACTGTTGTGTAAATCTTAGAAAACTCAGAATACAAGTTTTTTCTTTCCTTATGGCTTACATCTAGATGTCCCATCTGAAGTCTGATGAGTTCAGACATGGAGTTTTGAGGAAGTGGCTGGATCATGCGTGTGTGGTACTGGATTGTAATCCGATGACCGGATTAGGCCATCAATTGGTTTACCATAGTTTCAGGTAAAAGATTTACTGAAGAAAGAAGCCCTACCCTAGGTAAGAGTGGCATCAACTAATACACTTGCAGTCTGGATAGAATAAAAGGGAAAGCACAAGAAAGGCTGCTGCTGCCTGACTGCCCTGCTGCGGACTGTTTCTCTTCTGCCATGCCCCTCTGCAGTGTGGCCCTGGCTTGGGACCAGCCTGTTGTGGACTGAAACCTATGTAAGCTGTGAGCTAAAGTAAACCTTCCCTCCTTAATCTGTGTTTTAGGTGAGACACTTAACTCAAGAACTTTCACCTTTTCATGTGAAGGGAGTACTGCAGATTTTCCTAGGCATGTCTTACTTGCTAGTGTCATCACTTTTACATGTTGGAGGCCATTGTTAGGTAAAGTAAGGGTCATGTGAACATGGGCACTGCAGTCCTCTAGCTATTGATTTGATCACAATCAGGATGGCTGCTAAGTGCCCATCAAGTGGATAGCATATAGAGCTTGGATGTGCTAGACAAATGAATGATTCCCAGTGTAGGCACAACAGAGTGAGAGCATTTGAGATTACATTACACTTTTCAAAATGGCGTACAGTTTAATACTTAAGAATTATTTATTTCTGGAATTTCCCATTTATTATTTTCAAATGAGGGTAACTCAAACTACAAAAAGTAAAACCACAGGTAAAGGAGAAACTGTACATCTCTCATATGGTTTTCTATGCCTACTGTCCCATCCCCTCAGCTGTTTTAATGTTATATCTTTTTAAATGTAAGATGCATCTAGTGTTGGTTTTGGGGTTGTTTTTTCTTTGCATTAAGAAAAAACTATTCTTTTGAAATGGATTGGTTTAGATAGAGCCCATCAGCTATCAAATGAGAATACTTTTAGTTGGCAGGTAATACAGCTGATGGAAATTTAAATGACCTTGGGAGTAACTTAAGTGTCCAAATTTCTACAGTGTTTAACTAGATGAGGTTGCTCATATCCAGTACTTTGTAAGTTGCAAATTTGGCAGTTTCATCACATTCATCCTGAGCTAATAGATAGTAAGACCTAAGCAGTACTGTTAAGAATCTCAGAAGACAAGAGATGCAGGTAGTTTTTACTCTGTCAGAGGGAAGGGATTCTCTGGGGCTGTAATCAGAAAGCTGTGTCTGATGAAGTGTAATCACTGTAATGGGGGCATCTTTTTTCTGTGTACTTTACCTCAGACTTTGACTTTCTATTTCAGCTTGTTCTGGTCCCAGCCCATTATGTGGATGTGGGGCCAGCAAGCTGTATGTCTATTGTGAATCACACTGGAACTTCTGCCCCTGTTTTTTTTTTACCTTTTTCTGTAATTATGTGTGAGGACATCCATCCTTAGTTTCATCTTTTATTAGAGAGAAGTGAGATGAAAGGAGCGAACTAATCTGTGTGTCTCAGGGTGGACTTGGGGAGCTCCCTCAAACCCTCCTCTTCCTGTCACTGGTAACTGCTGTTGCCAGCCCCTTTCTACTGTTCTATTATTAGGTTATAGGTCCTCAGTAGGGTTCCACTGACAGCTCTTGGGATTGTTGATCATTGCTAGTAGCTATGATTGATGTTTCTGGCTTAGTGCACTTAGGACTTAAAGATGAATTTCTTTCCTTCATCTCTATATGAATCTCCAGAGGCTTCACAATGGCTTTTTCCATACACTGTGACATCCTTTGCAGCACTGTCACTGAAAGCCCAGAGCCTTGCCTTTGCCACCCTGTGATTTTGCACCTAACTCACTTAT
Organism: Octomys mimax; assembly: GCA_002564305.1. NCBI lineage: Eukaryota > Metazoa > Chordata > Mammalia > Rodentia > Octodontidae > Octomys > Octomys mimax. Next base: position 12,185 of record NDGM010983172.1, on the reverse strand, counting down.
TGCTGGACCTGCCATTCTTTAAGTGCGCTTAAACTGTTGCAAGTCATTGTTCTATGATTAGCTATACCTGAAAGTCATTTAATCTTTTCTCCCTAAAAGCAGAACAACAGTGTTGCCCCTAGCTTATGTGTAGTTATTTTCTAGGCTGGGTATTAGCAGCACAAAATACCTCCATCCTTGGGAGTGCTCCATGAGGAAATTTGAATGCTTGCTCCTTGCCCAGAGCCGCTGCTGCAAGGTCTTTCACTTTTTTTTTTGGTGGCCTGAAGATGCCTTGAGGGCATCTCTTGTTTCCTGTGAGAAACTGGGTTCCAACCAGAGCATCTTGAGCCTGACTTATTTGTTTAAGCAGGCACTGAAACAACTGAGCTAATGGGCAGGGCTCTCTTTTCTAACTGAACATGTGAGTGTGACTATAGTCACACTTAGTGTGACACTACATGTGACAACTAATTTGTGTGTCTCAGGGTGGACTTGGGGAGCATCCCTCAAAAAAAAATGCATACATTCCTGTTGTTTCTACCCTTATGAGTGGGACTGCTGGGTCCTATGACAGGTATAAGTTCATTTATGTTCAAATCAAGTAATAGATTTGAAAATCAAAGGTAAGAGTGTAGGCTCTCTTAGCGCCCTGACAGAAGCCAGTCTGCTTGTGGACCACATAAGAGAATGACAAAACCACCCCCTGGAGCAGGGTGCTTGCCAGCTTCCAGCATCACTGCATCTGGGAAGCACTCTGTCCGCTAAAACCTAGGCCAGGCAGAGGTGAGAATATGGGAGATCATGCTTGTGCCAGCGAGACCAGCTTTCCGAAGACATTTTGCTCTCTGGAGCCGTATCACCAGTCCGTTGGTGGAGAGAAGGCATGCATGCCTCATGCTTGCGTAGTAGCTATCTTATCTCTAATGCTGCTGTTGTTATTGTGTGCTTCTCCACTCATTACTACATTCCCCATGGAAACCTGTTCAGTATCACATCTGTGTGTCTGTTTGCTGGGATTCCCAGCCTCAGAGAAACACAGCTTCTTGGCTACCTTAATGGTCAAGCCAGGATTCAAGCTTAGCGTCTTCTCTTAGTGCCCATGATCCTTTGCTTTACCTTGAACTTCTGTTAAATTTGAATGCCAGCCTCAGAATTGAAATATTGGTGAGAAAATAAGAAAGAACCCATCCCTGAGTGCCAACTGCACCTACTCCAAGGATTCTCTGCTTTGTTAGGAAAAGCACTGCAGTGTGAAAGGAGCAAGTGTCTGTCTGATGGACACTCAACTTTGAAATAGGACAATAAAGCCATTAGCAGCACCTAATAGACAGTGAAAAGTTGGGCAGAAGAGTTGACTGGTCACTTCCTAAAACTGACCGGATGGTCAGTGAGTTTGTGGAAAGACATTGACTCTCATTTGTCATCAGAGAAATACAAAGATGACCACAACACATTGCTACATCTCCACCAGCACCGCTAGGATGGAAAAGCCCACAGTACCAAGTGCTGGTTAGGCTCTGGAGCAGCCAGAATCCTCTGGCACTTGGTAAGACCACTTTGGAAGACTTATTAGTAGTTCTGAACACAAATGAACTTACACCTGTCATAGGACCCAGACTTTCCACTCATAAAGGTAGACACAACAGGCATGTATGCATGTACCCACCAGGAGACCTGTATGGAAATGTTTACAGATGCACAGCTCCTGACAGCTGAACACTGGAAATGAAGAAAGAGCTCAGTGACAAAAGAGTAAGCCAGGAAGTTGTAAAGGCTTAGTGTAAGGGAATACTATACAGAATTAAGAATGATTGAATTGGGCTGGCCAGATAGCTCACTGAATTAAAGCACCTGCTTAGGCAGGCACAGGGACTAGGGTTTGATCCTCTCATGCCATGCTGGCCCCACCCACCCCAGGGGTGTGCTGAGGTGGTGATTGAGACTGGGCGTGGTAGCACGTGCCTGTAATCCCAGTGCTTGGGAGGCTGAAAACCGGAGGATCACTGTGAGTCCAGTCTGTGTAGTGAGACCCTGTAGACCTTGTACTAAAGCATTAAAAACAAACCAAAAAAAGAATGAGTGAATTATTGCTAAATACAGCAGCACATGCAGATCGTACAAACGGGTTGTTGAGCATGAATGGTGGGTGGGCATGAGTGACTGAGGGAATAGCTGAGCTTCAGGGTTGCTAGCAGGGTTCCATTTTTTGCACAGGGCGTTGTGAGTTTGCATATTCCTCAGGTTGTTCTCTCACTGTAGGTACACTGTTCAGTATGTCTGATATATCTCAATATGGTTTTTAAAGTCGGATATGTACAAGTACTAGTCCTTAGGGTTTGACTCTTGCCATAGCAATATAAATTTAAATCAACTTAATGATTAGCACAGTATAAAATAGGAATTTTGTGGCAGGGTGTGACCTATACATTGTAGAAGAAATGTTCTTTTTCCCCCTTACTAATACTCCATTGGCTTCCATTTGTCTAGCTCTGCCAATTCAAGATCGGGAGGACATTGTACACTCTTGTGTGTAGCACCGTTACTACTGCTTATCTTTTACTCAGCCAAGCAGCACTGCTCAGGCAGGGTTTCACCAGATTAGAGTCCTTGCTAGCCCAGAAATCTGCAGTATATCTTATGGTAATGATTTTTATAGCCTAAGGAAAAAGCATAAGAGAAATGAATGAAATTTCAAGATTGGCTAAAGCTTGTTCAGTGCCATCACGTTGTAGGACATAAGGTGAAAGTTTTCATTGGAATATCTCTTTTCACATGGACAGTCTTCAGTGGCAATAATCATGGCAAAAAGGCAGCATGGGATATTCGTAGGGTCTCAGCAGTGTTCTGCAAATGACTTTTACAAAGTGTTAGGCTAACATGTAGGCTGGGTTTTCAAATTCTTCTTTCCACACAACTGTAACTAAATTGTAGTAAATAAGGGAACTAGAAGAACAAATTTGTGTTTTAATGAAGCACTCTTGACTCATCCTTCCTGATCTTCCGCACCCACTGCCCTGTCACTTGCCCACTGAGGACTCTGACTTTCCACTGCGTGAGCTGCTTAGGGGTACAGTAAGTGAGTCCCAGAGCAAAGCAGGGCCATCATCTGTAATTTCCAGCCCCTTTTTCTTTTCATCCCATGACAGAGATTGCAGATGGTAATAGCCCAAAGATCACAGGTATAATACTAATGAATCTTCTAAAATGTGTGTTTCAGCTTGCCGCCCTTGAATTCCCTCCAAAGAAATTATTTGGAAACAAAGATGAACGTGTGATTGCTGAGAGGCGAAGTCACTTAGAGGTAACAGAATTAAGCTCTTGTTTTTCTCTGAGTAGAGAGAATTTGCCATCTGACTGGCTGGTAAGAATCATTCTTGTTTGATACCATTGTTTCTGCTCATGATGGAAAATTGCTGCTTCATTAACACAGGAGATGGCAGCAGAAGATTATAAAGCAGTGGTATCAGAAATACAAGTACGTACCCCTTCTGGTCTAGTGGGACATTTTTATAATTTTTGAGCTCATTTGTCGTGAGGGTTAGGAAGCAAGATGTGAGAACTAAATATTCGCCACAGACAGATGGCCTGTATTGTAGAATGAGGGTGCAAACTTGATGCAAGAAAACCCTGGAATTAATTAACTACAGATTTATAGTATTGCATCATTGTTGCTTTTTCAAAGATAGTTAAAAGTAAAAAGGCATATACCTATTTTAGTCATGCTAGTCTTTGTTGGACTTATTATATCTTAAATCTGCCAAGCTAGCTACACATAGAATTCAGTTGAACCAAACTTGTTTTTCTGACTGCCTTCCTGGCAGTATGCATTGTTGGCTGCTATATTTAGTTTGTATTTCTTTTGGGGATAGATAGAATTGCTTACTCGGTTGGAATCTGAGTCTTTGTGCCAAGGTGTGGACCACCTGTCTGCTCTGAAAACGTTAGTATCACAGGGTATGGTCACAAGTCACTCTCAGCTGTTGATCGCTCCCTTGCCGTTGTGAGCCATTGAATCAGACAAGTATAAAGTACAGGTAGCTCCTTCCAGTCTAATGTCCACAGCTCTACATGGGCTTCTCAAAGCTTCCTTTACTACTTTAGGAGGAATCATCATAAGACCTGTTAAACTTGAAACTAAATGAGAAAAAGTTTCAAAGAACCTTTCTCCATTGTGAAGTGCTACATAAAAATTAAGCATTACTCTCAATTCTCACAATGGCCAGTTGAACATACCTGCCTGTGGGGTTCATTTACTGCCAGAGAGGCAAGAATTAAGGAACTGCCTGGAGGCCGGAGCTTCCTTGAGAGCAGAGACATGGAGAACTTGAAGACTGGGACATTGCTGTCCATGAGAAGCACTTTAGAGTTTTGAGACCCTTGATACAGAACTACTCTAAGGAAGTGGACAGCTTTTAGCAAGATGATTGAAGGCATTTGAACTAGATTACAAAGTTACACATACGAAGTTCCTGGAACTAGCAAGACTGGGCTTTGGAAGGGTCATTGCAGGGTTTCAAGGTTCATCCTGTAATGGATGACGTGACCCTAACACCTAGCTGAAGAATTTTCCCTCAAGTAAAATTAATGTTAATGAACCTGCATGATCAAGTTCTCTCACAGATTTGAGTTAGCCACATAAAAATTTTAGAAAATAATCCTAGAATGAAGAATGGTTTTAGTTACTGAACCCTTATTTGCCTCAGTTATGAAGTCATCTCTAATGGCTAGGTAGAGAATGGAAGTTTATGAAATTGTTTTCTTGACTAACAGAAAACAATTGTCATCCATACTTTCTCACTGCTCTGAATAAACTTACACAGTGTTCTTGTGCATAGCTTGTTTGTGAGCTCAGCACTGAGTAATGCTTGCTTTCCCATTCCACCCACCAGAATCAGGGCAAAAGGTAAGGCAGTCTTTCATTGTTGCTACTTTCTGGAGAGGCTTACTTCTGTTCCTTCACAACTTAGCCTTACTAAGTCACCAAGTGTCAGTGAGCAGAGTTTTATGTTAGTATCTCTGCCTTGTCAGCTTTCCATTATTATAATGAAATACTTGGCTAAACAACTGTAAAAAGGAACCATTTACTGCAGCCTCATTTGGCAAGTTTCAGCCCTGCTTTACTGGCCCTTGCACTTTTGGGCTTGTGGCAAGGCAGCACATCATGGTGAGAGCGCATAGTGGAGGAAAGTGCTCACCTCTTGGCAGCCAGGAAGCAAAGAGAGGCAGGGGTAGGCAGTGGTCCCAGTGTCCCTGTCAAGGGCATACCTCAGTGAGCTGACTTTCTCCTAGGAGGCTCAGTTTCTGTTTCCCTCGTCTCCAGTGCACTGAGCTGGTGAGCAAGCTTTTAGCCTTTGGAAATGCTAAGCCAAACCACAGCGCTGCCTGTATGCTCTGGTTCCTTGGATTGCCTGTGATGTCACTTACATGTGCCATTAGCCTTGATAGAATGCATTCCACACCTCAGGGAAATAGGCACTTAGATTGGAAGATAAATGCATTTCACCTAATGTTGAGTGTTAAATCTTAGAACATTATCTTCTCTTCAGTGAGCAAGTGTAGTTCACCTTCACTTTAATGGAAAATTAATCTGATATTCTTGTGTTAATTTCCTGTGACTATTGTGACTTTTCTTTTGATCTTCTAACATTGGAAGTTGCTGCTTGCCTACACTGTGGTATATTTTCATGCAAAAACTAAAAAGCTAGTTTCCTTGAGCCTCTTACATGATTTAACTCAACAAACGTTTATTTAATTCCTAACACATGCTGGAGATAGTGCTAGGTGTTACACAGAATGCAAAGAGACGTGAGACATTTCTTTCCTGTTGAGAGCATATGTTTAAATCCTTTGTAAATGAAGTTGTGTCTGGAGGTATAATATAAATACATAGGCACATATAGAAGGTGATTTCAAGCAGGATGCATTGCACTAGCCAACATAATGGATCTCTGCTTAAAAGAAATCATCTGACACATTTTACAATCCAAAACTAGTTTGTAAACCTGCTCAGCCAAACAGAACTATATAAAGCAGTATTTATGCAACAATTTCATTGTGGTTTGATCTTCCTTGCTATTAAAATATTTTCAAGACTTGGACCTTGTTGTTGAATTTATCAACAAGAATTACAAAATGTTACACATTAAGTATAAAGACACTATTTCAGCACTTTCCAAGTTATAAAAGTTAATTCTGTTAAGATAATTATTTTAGAAAGTAATAAGTAAGAGGAGAAATTCTGTTAGAAGATCCTTAAGAGATTAATTTTCTTACCATGGACAAGGGAACGTTAGCTATGCTGCTGGTGGTGGTGATGGTGGTGTGGGGGCTAGGAATGGTAGCACTATGCTGATGGTAAGTAGAGGAATATAAATGGGGCCTTTAGTACTAAAGTATTGATAATTTTGTGTCAGTTCCACCCACGCAGTATTAACTGGCCAATATTTGTTTATAGCTAGAGCCAGTTTTTGCGGAATTTGGCCTATGGTTAGATGTCGTAGCTAAATGCTCTTTCATAGACGCTTGACTATTTCTAACTTGGCTAGATTGTGCTGTCTCTGTCTTGCTGCCCAGGGGGAACCAGATCCCTGTAACTGTTATATTGAGGGCCAGCTCTGCCTTCAGGTATGGGAGGTTTCTGCTCCCAGTACTCACCAAGTGTCAGCTGCTACCTAGGCAGCAGGCATTGCTAGTCCTGACAACAGCCTAAGAGACATGTGGGTAGATAAAGCAATGGAGATAACAGGAAGAGCATCCCCTCAGTCTCTGCCTGATGTGTTGTTCTTAACAAAGAAATGATTTTCAAGTGTACTTGAAACTATACGCTGCTGGGCTGAACCTAGGACACTGTGGTTGTAGCTGAGAAAGGAGGAAATGTCACGGATTTCATACACTTTTCCCTAATGCCTGATTCCTCACACTTGGGATTTAGTCAGTGCTAAGTATGAGGGAAAGATGTTTGCCATGTCATGGTGTCTACTCCTCCCAACCAGCCTGTGAGGTAAATCGTATGAGTATCTCTTTTCTCTGGTGAGGAAATGCTGGGGTTTTTGTGTTAGTCATGTTGTTGCACTGTGATAGAATACTGGGAAAGTCACCTTAAAGATGGTAAGATTTCTTTTGGCTTAGAGTTACAGCAGTTTCAGTGCATAGTCAGGCAAATCTATTGTGTGGCCTGAGGGGATGCACAATGCCAAGGCAGAAGGATGTGGTGGAACAAAGCTGCTCACCTTGTTGACATGCTAAAGCAGACAGGGAGAAGGGCTATCGAGGAAGCTCACAAAAATCCTCAGTGTGCTGCTTCATCCACTTAGGCCCCGCCTCCTAATAATCCCCTACCATATGAACATGCCAGTGGATGATGCCTTTATGAATTTACAGGCTTCATGCTCCACACACTTCTCAAAAGCCCCATCCCTGCGCCTTGAGTCTTGGAGGACATATTGTATCCAAGTTAGAGGAGCAAAGTCCCGGGGAGGATAAAGGTCCCCTGAATAGTGAGAGGCAAAGCTGCAGCCCGTTTGCAGGCGTTGTCCAGAACAAGGCCCTTGTCTTGATCGGCCTACTCTCAGTGTAAAATGAGCCTTCCTATAAAGTAGCATCACATCTGTTGGAGAAACATCGTATTTCAGGGCTGTCACGCAATGCAAGCTAAGATCCGGTGCCTGATTATTTATTTTGCATTGCATATTATGGGTGCAGCCAGCACTGAGGACCTGCTCTCCACCAGGCAGTGTTCTGGAACCACAGATGCTCTGGTAGCTACATAGAGGCCTTTTTCCTGTCCCTGAGTAATCCTAGCTGTAAGGGCAGGCTTGGATCATAATAGAACATTGTTTTGCTGAAGGAAAGATGTCTGTGGTGGTTATGAGTATTAAATTTCCACTTTAAAGATAAGAAAATTTTGCAGATCTTAATTTTTCTGTAGCACATTGTTCCCATGCAGATTTACAGTGAGAGTATGTCAATTTCATGAAAGTAATCCCTTGTGAATTACTGAAGAGTATTATTGTAGATATCGTTAAAGAAAGTTATTGCATTAAACATCATCTGTATTATATAAAATAGATATCCCGATCCTCATTAGAGCAGCACGGGTTGAAGTGCTGTGACACCTCACGCCTACTTGAAGGTTCCTGCCACTTCTCGCTTGTGTGGCTCAAATCTTCCCTAGCGTTCTCAAATGGCTTGATCTTTAGTCTTCCACAGTACTTCCCACGTGCTCCAGCTTCACTGAGTTAAAACAAAATCTGCCCAAGTTAGCCTCCAATTGATGAGATTTTTTTTGTTTTATTTTGTTTTTGTTCATTGATGATTAGAGGTACATTCTGGGTGAGTAATTTCAGGGAACGTTTATTATCTACTTGAAAACATGTCTTACTAATCATCCTAGTAGTCTGTCATTTCACAGAATGACTGTAATTAGGGAAAACACATGAAATCCACTAAAACCATAAGCTTTCCAGAATAATGCATCTTCTTTGGAAAGTAAGAACCTGAGAAATCTGGGAAGATTGCTTCAAAATACTGGTGTGGGCAACAGCTCAAAGTAACCTCTCACTTCCTCCATTTTCATCCCACTAGCTAGAATGCTAATAAAATAGGTTCAGATAAAGTGGTAGCTCCGTGTGGGTCTCAGATCATGCAACCCTGGGCTTCAGTCCTGCTTCTGCTCCTTTGGCAGTGTGTCATGTCACTGTTTCACCCTTATTATCTGTACAGTGGGAGTAATAACGGTACCATCTTCTTAGAATTGTCCTTAGGACTGAATGACCATGTGCATAACACACAATCTGGCACATAGTAAGACTCTCTGGTGCTAATCGTCACAAGGATGATAGTGAAGATTATTGCACTGCACCTTGGGGTAGGGGAAGGACAACGACAATGACAGTGGCAGTGCTGGAGCCTTGTACAGTTTACACCTGCTCTGAAAGCCAAGGAAGGGCAGAGAGTACCACCACCCAGCAGCATAAAGAGTAACAATGTCATAGAGTAACTTTGCCAAATCCACCTGCAAAACCCAAATCTGAGAGCAAAGACACTAAAATTATGTGAGCATTCTCACTAATGATATTAGAAATATTATAAATCTCCTGCTGTAATACCATCTTTCTTTCAGCATATAAAATTGTAACCTTTGAGGTACAAATGCCTGTTGAAGGATTTTATCCATGTGAAAAAGATCAGTGGCCCAGGAGCATTATGAAAAGGGCCCAATTCCTCCATATCTGTGTGGCTTTTATTGCTAGCTGCTCAGTTTTGTTCTCATATCTACCAGGTCACTGACTGCAGGACAACCTACTCTGGAGTCCCCAGATAACCTGGTGTGTATGCTGGTCTTCTACTTGTGAAGAAAATTGATAAGTGTCAAAGATTTTCAGTTCAAGACTCATAAAAATATATCATTTTTCTAAAGAAAAGAAAAGCAAGAAGGAAAAAAGGAAGGAAGGAAGAAGGGAAGGGAGGAAGGAAGGAGAAGGAAAGGAAGAAGAAAGGAGAAGGGAAGGAAGGAAGAAAGGAAGGGAAGGGAGGAAGGGAGGGAGGGAGGGAGGGAGGGAAGGAGGAAGGGAAAACAAGCAAGTAAGCAAGCAAGACTTTAATATACTACAACAAAAGAAAACATGCCATGGGGAACCATGGGAAAAATCACAGAAAGGAGATGTTGAAAATAAGTTGTAAGTTATTAAGTTTTTATGAAATTTGAGTTTTTATTAGCTGATTCTAGGGAGTAGACAGGGAATTAGGCCTTTGTTCTGGATTAGGTGCTGGGTGACATTCTGGGAGTAGGCATATTAATTATTTTTTACCTAGAAAGGAAGAGCATGGCGTGATTTAAGATATTCACTGAAAAGTAGCAGTGTCCCTTACTAGCCTGGATAGAAGGATATTTATTCCTATTCATGGTTTTGTGGTGCTCTCAATGCTGCCTGTGGTCAGACATGCCTATGAAGTGGACGGATGGTCCTTGGCACTTTCATGTTCCACGTGTCTTGCTCCATCAGTCACTCAGCAGCCTTGCCTGGTGTCGGTGTTGTCAGGACTTACGTCCACAGCAATGTGGTGGGACTTGCTTTTCTTTTTCTCTCAATAATAGGATGCCCAGAGTTTCTAATGGGAATAGTGACCTACATGAAGAGTTTTCACAATAAAGTCTTGGCAGCTCAAATGCCTTAGGTGGTAAATACAACCATGAGTATATGCTGTGGGTACTGGCATATTCTCACCATGTCTCCAGTGCCCAGAGTTGCTTTTCTGGGTTGTAGTGACTGCAGTTTGCACAGTCTAGTTTTGCCTAACGTTTCTCATTTCACTTCAGTTCCATTTTCTCAAACCTTGATTTTCTAGCAATAGAATAATTTGGTTTAAACATTTTATAGGGTGAACTCTTTCAATTTCAAAGTGAAATTTCAGGAGGTAAAAATCCTCAGGCTCTCTGAGCTTTCTCATTCACTGTGCTATCAGCAATATTCTTAGCAATCCTATGCCTAACAGTCTTTCAATTTATTACCTACTGATCTTACTAAGTGTACAGTCATAGAACCATTATCAACATGGGAAATTAAAGAATTTCCCCTGAAGAAAGAGCCATTTTCTTACTCATTGAATTGCTTCTCCCGATCCCAACCATCATCTGCTTATTCACATAAGCAGGAACTGCTATAGTCCTTTACAGCCATCATCAGGAGTGGAGGGTTTTTGAAGAGGGTTAAGTGCTGCTGAGCTGGAGTTTGGGGGCTATTTCATGTCGTTGCTTTCCAGAGAAGGATGTGATAGGAGTACTATAATCCAGAGCCTCACGAATGCCAAGAAACCACTCTGTGCAATAAAAATCCTATTGGTGTGCACTGAGACTTTATGATGTTGCCAATGAATGACAGTCTCCACCTACCGGGAAAATCCCACTTAAGCTTTCATGGGTTGAAGAGGAAAGGAAAATTAAAGCAGATGATTTCAAGGAGAGTAACAGCTTCCAGACACAGATGGAGGCCTCCAGGAGGAAGAGGAGCTAGCACACTACCATCAGACAGCAGTGCTCTGCCGTGGCTCCCTGCTCCCTTGCCAAGTGACATTCTGTGCCAGGGTGATAGCTGACAACTCAGGGACCTAAGATTCATTACTGTGTAAGCTGAAAATTGTTCTTCATTTGGGTCTCCCATTGAAACTCTAAGCAGTTGGGATCTTCATCTCTTGGCTGGTTGTGATTCAGGCAGCCAGTGCAGCTCCAAACATGGAAGAGCTCTCTCGGGTCAGTTGTCATCTCAGAGAAGCCTTTCCTGCAAGCCATGTGAAGTAGCGCCGGTCCCCTCACTCCACTCCTAGTTCCCCAAAGTTTATTGATCCCAACATTCAACAAAATATTTTCTGTTTTACTAGAAGGTAAGTTCACAAGAATAAGGATGCTAGCTGCCCTACTTATTCCTACTACTTCCTGCCTTGAAGAGTGTGTAGCCCTTAGTAGGTCCTCAGTCAGTATTTTTTGAATGATCAGTTAAATTGTATGAAGAATGACAATTGGCAGAACAAGAGCACAGACTGAAACTTAGGTTTGAATGCTAGCTCTGTGGCATTGCAGTATACCACTGGGTGCATTCTCGATCCACTCTGAGCTTAGTGATTCTCAGTGCATAAAAGGTATTCAACAGCTAACTTTCAGGATTGCTGAGAGAAACAATGGAAAAACATTTTCTTGTTTTCAAATGCAATCACTTTTCTTGGTATGTAAAAGCACTGATAGAAAACATAGCCCATAATACAGCTTCAGTTGTTACAAGATAATGGTCAAAGGCATCCACTGAGAACCTATCAGTCCTAGCTGTGACTTCTTGCTCAGCTGCTTGCAGTGATGTCGAACAAGTTACTTGACATCTATGTGAATGAGTTTCCTCCTTATGTGAATGGTAATGATATCCCCTCATCGAAGTGCGATGGTTAATGAAGCCTTTCATACAAACATGTGCATAGGTGTTGGGTACATAGAAAACATAAGAAATTATTGCTGGTTTTTTTGTGTTTGTTTTTTGGTTTTTTTGGTGGAACCAGGGATTGAACTCAGGCCCTTGCACTTGTCAGACAAGTGCTTGTTCTACTGAGCTATCTCCCCGGCCCCTAAGAAATTATTGCTGTTTTAAAAGCCACCTTGTAGAAGTGAAATATTTCCATGACAAAGAACAACTAAAGAATTTCATGATGACAAAGCCAAG
>NDGM010983155.1:0-14485 GCA_002564305.1 Octomys mimax | reverse complement strand
AGTGGAATAAGTGCTTCCCTGGTAAGCGCAAGGGCCTGAGTTCAATCCCCGGTTCCACCAAAATAAAATAAAAAATAAACCTTTTCTCCTTTATCTTCTGGGTGTTGGGTGTTTTGTCCCAGCAATGAGAAAGTAACCAAGATACATGATACATGAGTGCACGGATCCCATGGTCCCAGAGTTTAAGGCTACAGGTAAGGGTAGTGGAAATCCATGAAGAACCCACTGCACAACTGCCTCTCCCCTATCCGATCCATCTGACCCTCACGAGAACAACTGAGGCAGCCAGCTCCACTGTGGACTCTGAATGCAACATACAGACCCAAAGAAGGATCCCACGACCACAACTCAGAGATGTGGCTACTAGGACCACACTCAGCACCCACATTTCCGCGTCCTGCCCTCAAGCCCCACCCCTGGGCTCTCTGAGGGGCAGAGCTGGCTGTTCTGGTGCTGTCACATCTTCAGGGTCCAGCCCTGTGGCGAGGGGCATCTGGATGCTGGGTGAACACATGGCTGACTGGAGGAGGGTTGGCTTCAGCCAGCCAGCAACTGCAGAACACCACAAACGGACGTGTGTGCCCAGGTGACACGCAAAGCAAAACCTGAGGACTCCAGGTAGAGCTAGTTCACGTGTCCTTTAGGTGGAAGAATACTACGTGAGATGAGACGAGCGCTCTCCCTTTGCACTTTTCTGGCAACGATAAGCTAAGAAATGACCAGCTGGCTTCCCAGTGTCACTCATGCATCGGGTGGACATTACCACCATCAGCTGGAGGGCTGGCGGCAGGGGCTCGGGAGCTGGACACCCCGTGCCCACCAGAGCCTCGGGCATCACATGTCTACCAGGTCGTGAGCACAGACGCTCCCCAGGCACTGCGTTGACTGGTCCCCAGGGAAGGACATACTCAGCTGCCCTAAGGAGTCAGTCAGCAGCCCATGTCCTGCCCCCAGCCTGATGACAGCCTTACGCATCTAGCAAGCAAGCAAGCCTCAGTTTATTTGTCTGAGAACACAAAGCCAGGAGCCGCATCTTCCATCCTGTCACCTGCTGTCCACACCCCTTCTCGGAGCGTCTGGCTCCTGAAGTTGTGCGGGACCACTCACCAGCCTGGCAGCCACCATGGGCACAAGTGAGCACGTCGCTGCCAACACAACTCCTCTCTGGTCCAGAGTCAGGAATATGCAAGCAAAGCAGTCGCTGGCCAGACACCTGAGGGCCCATGGGGTAGAGGGCTCTCAGCTGCCGTCCACGCGTGTGCGGACCAGTGGCAGGGCAAGCAGCAGAGCCCGGCTGCTTACACCCGGCTGGGACTGTGTGTGACAGGCACCGCCTAGCCAGCAGTCCTTGTGCCCCCACCTGCTTCTTGCCTCCAGCCCCTGGCAGCCCCCAGCCCTGCTGGCTTTTAGCTCTCAAGGGTACACATTCAGCTCTGGCTGCTTTGCTACCTGTTGCTGGGGTGTCCTGATTCCCACGGCTCCCCTGAGGGCTTTTCCCCCTGGAGGACATGGCGTCAGTCCATACCTTCCAGAGTCCCTGCTCACTGTAGCTCTAACTTCCCTTTTCCTCCCCTAGATTTCCACAGCTCTCTGACAGCTATAATCAGTAATAAAGAAAATGGTATTGAGCCACCTTACAATCTGGACACAATTTCTCCTTCCTTGGTGAAAGAAAAAAAAAAAAAAAGCTTCCAGAATGAGATAAGGGAGAAACTACAGGGCCTGGGCAGAAAGCATCCTTCGTGTGGCTCTGCTCTGTGCCAACAAACTTCCCGTAAAACCCACCACTGCCTCCTTCATTTCCAGCCTCTGAGCTGGGCTCTCGTGTCATGACTTTGGCCACTGCTGTGGTTACTATGGCTGCAGCTTACACCACGGTGCTGTGACTGCCCTTCGCAGGGTGGCTGAGTAAGAGCTGTGGGGGCAGGGAGAAGCGGGCTCCTTCCCATGCATTCTGTAGAGATCGCTCCTTGCCCCATCCCTCCCAGGCCTCCAACAGACTGAACTCAAGTCCTCCCACCAGTTATGTGTCATGGAAAATTGCTATTCTCTTTCCCACTACAAAAACAAATAAAAGGACAAAAATAAATTTGGGGTCAGAAGTCAAGTGGCAGTAAGTCCTCAAGACTCAGGGAACTTGGTTCCGATCTGAGTACCAATCACAGCACCCGACATCTCCCGTCCTTGCAGGAGGCCCCGCATCCGTGAAGGACCCACAGTGGGCCGCTCCTCACAGGGCACCTTGAGGCCCCTGGCCTGGGGCAGCACCACCAGCCCTCCGAGGCCCAGTAACCGCAACTCAGAGGCTCCTGCCCCAGCTGGCCATAAGGCAGGGAGACACAGTGCAACTTCACAGGCACAGGTACCAACGCAGCCGCTTAGGTCCAGACAGACACAGTGCTGCACCCCAACACTATTCCCCTGAGCACGGGACTAGAAATGCAGGGGGGGAAGGAGGTGGATGGGCCTAGCCAGGGACACCTGGAGGGCTGTGGCCACGGAGCCCACATGAAAGGGAGCCGACATGGTCTGCAGGGCCTTGCCACACTGCCGGCGCCACACTGCGCATGCTCAGAGCATCCACTAGCCCAGGGCCTAGGCCCGGTGGCCCCAGTGTCCTGGGGCTGAGGATGCTCACTGCACATAAGCAGATTTTGCCGTGCTCTCTGCCTAGCGTGCTTTCCGAGAAGCAGTATTAGGATGCAACACATATCCATGCATTACCTATCATTTGAAAAGTCTAAGACACCAACAAATCCTCAAAGAATAGTGTGTGAGCCTGGCCTGCAGCCAGCCTCTGCTCTTCAGGCCTGAGGAGAAGCCTCCCCACCAGGGGAGCCCAGGTGGACTCCAAACTGCCCACCAGCATGCCCACCGAGGGGGCCATCCACGCCCCAGGCCCAGCCCCACCGCATGAGAGGAGCAAGGTCAGAGAGGATGATGGTGGCCCTGCATCCTGGGCAGCGGGTATCAGCCTGGCGCCAGAGCACCCCTCCTCCCACCTGGCCAGGCGGCTCATGCCAGCCTGGGGGCACCAGGGAGGATGAAAAGGACAGCATGACAGGCACTGCACTTCTTGCCAGACTGCTCCCAATAAGACTGTGCATCACTCTTCTATAAATCCTACAGGTTCCACCCAGCTCCATCTTCTGGATGACTTGGGGGAGCCCAGGTCTGAGCAGGGAGAGGGCTTTGGACTCGAGGTGCAGCCCTGCCCTGGGGAAGCTGGGAGGCACCATGTCCTCAAGTCTGCACCAGCATTCAACAACTACAGCTCTGTTAACCCCCAACCCAGGCTGTACACTCCATGCTACCATGGAGACGCAGCAAATGGGGTGTCCAGGCCTCCTCTCTGCTCCCTAGACGTGCACCTGGAATTCTGTAGTCATTGACTAACTTCCAGCTGAGAAGAAACATTGGACAACAAACGTGCTGACCAGCTACAACTGGCAAATTTTAGCAAAATCCTCATAGATTTTCCCGTTTCTGGTGAAGAATAAGCCTACATGGTGAGAATTCGGTAAACGCTTCATTTCTGCCCCGCGGCCTCCCACACTCCCCTGTAGGTTGCTTTGAAGGGTTGGTGTGCTCACCTGCTGGCACCCACACGCTCCTGCTGCAGTGAGGCCAGAAGCGGGTAAGTGGGGTGCTGATGCAGACGGCCGGGCACCAGCGGAGGAGAGGCCGGAGGACAGGCTTTGGGCTTGGGCCAAAGGCTGCTGTGAAATAAAGCTTGGAGGTCAGCGCTGGCTGTGCCGACACGGGACAAGGCCAGAACCCCTGAAGCTGATGCCCTGTGAAGAGGGCCAGTAACAAATGAAAACCTCTGACAACCAAACACACAGCACAGCGCCTCACCATGCCTAACCCCATCTGTTTTGTTGTTGTTGTTGTTACTCACCTGTAAAAAGAAATAGCAACGTGCAACCTAAAATAAAAGAAATGAAAGAAGTGGCAGGCCAGACTCCGTCCACGTTACTCAGCAAATGAAGGCTAAACCTGAACTGAAGACATCTTTAAGATTCTATTCCTAATGACAGATTCTGGGAACTGCCTCCATCCTACCAGCCCTCATTCAGTTTATCTTTTAAAAACGAACAGATCGACTAAACTGCATGGCTGGAGACCTTGGGACAAGACCCACCTGCGGCATACTCAAGTCTTAAGATTGGGGAGCAATGAATAGCTCCCCGGAAGCAACAGGGGAGCCAGCCTGGGCATCAGTGCTGAGCCACAGCTCACGACACGGGTGATGGAGTGGGCTCCTCCAGTGGGTAACCCATGGGCGGCCCCTCCGCCCATGACCCAGACGCTCAAGTGGAGCTCCATGCTCTGGCGCCTGACAACCAGAAGCAGACAGACCGCAGGACTCACGGTCCCAGGAAGCATCCGCTGCTACAGCACCCACAGCCAGCCTCTGCAGGGAGAAGAGAGTGCCCCTCTCCCATGAGGAGAAGCTGCTCACCAGAAAGGGCAAAGCCACCAGCCACTGCTGCAAGTGGCACTGGGACAGAAGGAGGAAGGGACAGAAGAGCTGGATGGCAGGAACCAAAACAGCACAGCCAGGAAGGAGAGTGGGGCACCTAGTGCTGTGGCACCTAGCACTGTGGTACCTAGCGCTGCGGCAGCTAGCGCTGTGGCACCTAGCACTGTGGCACCACAGGGTGAGCGTAATTTCCAACAACTCACCCTGTACTTCAGTATAGCTAGAGGGGAAACAGCTTCTCACACCCAGGAACACATGGTCAAGTGGGGGTGCTAATCGCCCAGAGCTAATCCCTACACACCACATATGTCCATCACATTAGCAGTGCACCCCTTACATTTTTAGTTATCAGCTACAACTATTTTTTAAAAACTGAGCTGGGTGTGATGGCACTCGCCTGTCCCAGCACTCAGGAGGCTGGGGCAGGAGGACTGCCATGGGCTGTGCAGTGCGTTCATGACCAGCTTGCACTGCACAGCAAGTTCCTGTCTAACAAAACAAAAAATGAACAATGTCTAAAAGTTTCACACCTCCAGCACCCAACACGTCTCCCAGTATGCAAAGAAGGTATCCAACTAAACCTCATCCGCGGAGTATCACAGCTTTTGAGGATGCCTCTGACTATTAAAGCTCCCCTGAACTGTGTAACCGTCTACGATACATGAAATCATGCATCATGTGCCCCCCAAGGACCCCACTCGGATCTCAGTGTTTGGAATATGTCAGGGCCCCTGGGGACCTTCTGGTCCAGCACTCGAGATCCCACCAGACACAAACACCCCAAAATGTGTGCCAGATTTTGGTAAGTGCTACGGAAAGCAGAGGAGGAAACCCCGCGGAGTGGTGGGAAGAGGGAAAGGGCTGAGGCCCGCTGACCACAGGGCCCCACTGTGACGCTGAGACAAGGCGGAGTGAGGATGGTGCAGGCAGGCAGGACACGGACCCGTCTCCCATTGACCACAACCACCACCTGGTCCTGGCTTGACAGCCACACAGACAGGCAGGACGGTCACCCTGAGAACAGTGAGGGAGAGCACTGTGGGCACAGGGCACTTGGGTCTTGGGGTTACCCTGTAGTCTCCTTTGGGAATGGGTTGCTGGGGAGAGAAGTGGGGGTATCAGCTTGGAGAGCAACCCAGGAGTCCAGGAGAGATGCGACAGCTGGCCCTGAGCCCCAGTGTGCAGGTCAAAGGCACAGCCTTGTGGGAGTCCACTGTGTGACCCTAGTGCCATCCTTAAAGGAGGAGGAGACAGCAAATGCCTCCACCTCCTCCCTGCACAGCAGAAAGGAAAGGGGAGGACAGCGAGCCGGCGACCACTGCCAGCTGGGGAGAGAGGCCACGCAGGACAGGGCACCCGGATCTTGCGCTCTGCCTTTCTCCCAGCCCCAATCGAGCCCAGTGAGGGTTCTGTGGGGAGTCAGTGATGCTCTCCAGGGGGATGGGGAGCAAAGAGAAGCCAGGCTTTGCCGCGAATGAGTTCCACGGATCTCTGCAGCTCAGCTCTCTGGATTTCAGACCATGCACTTGAACCTCCCCAGGTGGGGAGGGAGCACGGCCATGGAGCTGTGGCCTCCTAGGGGATGCCCACAGGTGGCCCACCAGCTGAGAAGTGCACATGCGGAGAGGCTGTGCAGCTTTCCAAAGCAGAAAGGCCACGCTGCGCAGCCCCGGCTCTGGCGGAGGCTCTTCCTGACTTACCTCTGGGGTTCTTCCCCATACCACACAGCACGCCCTCCACATCCGGCCGGTAGAGGCAGGCAAGCACTGGCTCCTGGGTCCAGAACAGCTCACCCCTCCCGCACCCGGCCCCAGCCCCTCCCCTGAAGGGGGCACCAGGGCGACGGCACAGAACACTGCCCAGGCTGCAGCTTCTCATGGGCACACGGGGGACAGGAAGGAGAAGCATGGCCAGAGCAGACTCGTGGGGAACAGGGACCTGCCAGGCCTCTGTGCACACACAGAGGCATCAGCTGCGGACCAGAGGTGACTTCCGGGACCAGACGCTTCATGACAGCACCAAGGACCCGACAAGTGAAACAGGGCACTGGAGAACGTAAGTGAATGCACTTCACCTGCTGCCGGAAGACAGCAAGCTTCCATGTGCACCTGTCCCTCAGGAAACCTCCCCCAGGAGAGACAGCTCCCCTTCTCAGCCCAGGCAAACGCTTGGGCAGCTGAGCTTGTCCACAACCCTGAAAATGCAAATTGGTGAAGGGATGTCCTTCTGGTGCCTTTGAAATATCAGCAGGACCCCGGACACACAGCCAGCGCATCTCTGCCCACAGAACCCAGTGAGCCCTGCCCCCAGGGATCAGGCGCTCCAAGGAGATCAGCTCCCAGGGTGCCGCGGTGTCTCCTCTGCCCCCCCAGCACATCACCATGACATCACAGCTGTCCATTCCCAGACAGAGGCAAACAAGTCCTCCCGCTGGCCCCTCAGGTCTGAAACAGGTGACACCTTCCCAAGGGTATCCGCCACCTGCTGTCCCTTGGGTCATCTGTGGAGGACTTTGCTCTCCTGGTTCTTCCTGTCCAGACGCAACCTGTGTGATCTGCAAACCCCGCAGCTTCACCTCTGCAGTGCAGGCCTCCTTCCCGGGCAACACCCAGAGAGTGAGGCTGGTCCTGTGTTACCCAGAAGTCCCCTGATCCAGGCGCGTCAGCAGGCTGGGGCGTCCTGACAACCTTTTGGGACTCAGGGACTTGTTCCCCATTTCCATCTCTATTAAAATCTTTAGAAATTAATTATCCTTAGGAACCAAAGGAGTTAGCCCTGAGTCCAGCGGAGGTGGCATCTCAGTCACTTCCCGGGATGCCTGAAATGTCAGGGAGGGCTCCCGGTGGCTCCGGGCTGCAGGAGTTTCATCCTCAGACACAGCTCCAGGGCAGGACGGCACAGTGGTGGTGGTGGCGGCAGCAGAGAAGGGACTCAGGGTGGTGGGAAGCAGCCCAAGAGGAACGGGTGAGAGGCAGCCCAGGCCACGCCGGGACCCCCGCAGGGGCCTCCCTTGACCAGACCCCACCCGGGGATGAGCAGGGCAGCGCCCGCATCACCCCTCACAGCGGCAACAATGCAGCTGCTTCTCAGCCCACTGTGCTCACTCGGCAGATCTCAAGTTCAAGCTGCATGATCCACAGGCCAGGAGTGCAAAGACCTGAGGACGGCTCTGGGCAGCTCATCCACAAGCTCACGTGGAGAGCAGAGGTGGCAAGGGGGCTCAAGCCCCCCAGCAGCCTCCACGCGCCTCACCTCAGATTCAGAGCACATGGCTGCAGGGGCTTCACTGTATGTGGCCCAGTCGAAGAAGGGTGGCATCGCAGCTCCTCTTGGGTGAAAGCAGGCTGCTGTGGCACCGCAAATCACGCCACCACTTCCAGGACCGCGACTGCAAGAGTTTGAGAAATGGCAGCTCTGCACTGTGCAGGTATGCAAAGCAGCACAAAACTATGTCTTTTCAAAGAAGACACCCTGACCTGGTTCTCCATCCAATTTGTAAATCATATCCTAACTGATGCAATATTTCTTCTTAAACAGTTCTTAACAAAACAACAAATGCAGAAATTATTCTTAGTTTTCAAAGAGGACTAAAACTTCTGCACTTAGCTTTTGCCATTTCATACTGCTGTCAGCAGGCGGCATCTGTTGACTATGTATAAATCATCAGCTATAAGGGGTTCTCAAGCGCGCGCGCGCGCGCACACACACACACACACACGAGGATCCAGCTCTTACACGTCTCACTCCCTCCACCTACTGGCAGCTGCTGAAAACGAGCGTCCCAGAAGCCCAGGCTCCTGGTTTAAGCCAGCAGACACTGGCAGAGCTACCAACACTCCCTGGCTTACTTGTAATCCACACAATCTTGGAGACAGAGCCCTGTTGTGTAGTTCACGTTAGCCTCAAACTCACTATGTAACCCCAGCTGGCCTTGAACCCACAATCCTCCTGCCTCATCCTTCCCAATCTACCATGCCGCACTTACACTTCAAGGTCAGAACCTGAGCAGAAACTGAAACAGCAGCGCAGCTTCACGCACGCAGAGGCGCGTCCAGATGCCGATGACGGTCACCTCCCGAGGACTGCCTCTCGATCTCCTGGACAGGGGCGTGGTGGGCTGCTTTCGAGGTCCCCAGCCCTGGGGTTCCTGACCTCAGCTCTGGGCGAGGAGGAGCCTGGCAGTTGGTTCTGGGCCTCATAAGTCACGCCGGCCGGCTGCCAGCCTCGCAGCTCCCTTCCTGGAGAACGCAGAGCAAGCTTCTGGGCCTGGAACAGGCCCCTCTGGGGGCCCCGTGCTGGTCCCTGTGCTGCGCACCTGTGCTTCCCCAGGGTCCCAACACCAGCTGCCCTCCTGGGAAAGCAGAGATTGCACTTTCTCTACGACGTGTCTCCACGCTCTCTAACCACGGCTGTCTCTTTTAAAAATAGCAACCTGGAAGAGCACGCATCACAGCCACAATTTCTCTTTAAAAGAGCAGAGCGAGCAGCCGCATCTCATGAAGCACCACGCACAGCGCCCGGCTCCACGCACCAGCGGAAGGCCAGCAGCAGGAAAGCACGCCACTGAAGAAGGCCCACACTGGTGAGACCACAGCTACTGTGTGTCTGTGGGACGCGAGGAGAGGCACAGAGAGAGAGCCCACCTCTGAGCCTTATTTTCATCTTTACTTTATTACAAAATACCATTTAAAAAAATAACATTTAAGGTTTTTTTGCAACACTGCCTATTGCTGCTATCAGACGACACCGCAGCGGCGTCCTTCAAGTCACCAGGAGGGGGCAGCACCTTCAAGACCATGCGGGGGTCTGGTCCAAGCAGGGAATGAAGAACCGCGACTGTCAGCCTGCCTCCAAGGCCTTTTCCTTTCACTGCTTGAAGAATATCTTGTTTATACGTGAGTCTGATTGCTGCAGAGCAAAATTTTTAATTAATCTACGCATATTTTATCCTCCTCTCTGAATCTGATTCACTTTCCCCCTGTATCATTTGAATGTGCGGTTTAAAAGCTCAAAGCCAAGCGCCTGCCCTGCACTTGGGCAGTGTGTCTAGACCGGCGCTGGTGTTACGCAGCCAGCAGACATCATTTACTTAATGAGGCAAAAATCTTAAGGCTTTTTTCAAAGCACAGAGTTCATAAGACACATTTAACGTCCAAATCAAGCAGGTTAAAATTTCTGTGGGCTAAAATAATTGAAATTAAACACACTTCCCAGAAGTTTATCCTGACCACTGTCACTCCTACTAAAATAACACGTAGCTGCTGCCTCTGAGACCATGCTGTGGCTGCCACCACGTGTCATCTGCAAGCAGCTGCGTTTGCGTCCCTGCAGGACCAGAGTACACCCCCCACCCACCGACAGGGGCCCACGTTCCCCCGGGACAGGACCAGCACCAGCTCCTCCCGAGAGCCCAAGGAGCCCCAGCTGCTGGGCTGACACGCTGAGATTCCCTGAAACCCGCTTGCCAGAGAGGGTACCAAGCTCTGGCTCCCCTTTGGGGGGGACTGGGGATTGAGCTAAGGACCTCGTGCTTGCCAGCAGGCACTGTGCCACTGAGTGACACCCGGGCCCCCACCCCCCACCCCCCAGCTCCCGTATGAAGGGGTTGCTCTCACTCAGCACCCCTGCCACGCGGGCCTCCTGTGGGCCACCTGCACGTGGCTCCCACCTTGGGCTGAGGCCAAGGACATGGGGTGCCATGTGGGCACCTGCACTTTGCCAGAGCCACCTCACAGCAAGGGAAGAGCAGTTAATAGCTTTGGAACAAAACCTGTGTGCCCTGTGCAGGGCTTTGGGATTCAAAACCAACAGAGAGGCACACGGCTTCCTTCAATCCTGCACGGCGGAGTGGAGTAATTCTTAGCGCTGCATACAGGATTAAACACTCACTGTACCTCGTGACGACATTTCCTGAGCACCCCCAGCTCCCGCTGCCTCCTCTCCAAGCAGGCCCTGCACACCCTCCTTTCTAGAGAGGCCAGCGCTCCAGTGACCACCACATCTTCCTTTGGCCATCTCCCCTCCACCAGACTTTTTACAAAGCAGCCTCTGGCGGTCAGCGGGCCCTGCCGTGCACGTGGTGTGGATGCCCGGGAGGCCCAGCCTGGCGCAGCTGTGGACAGCTGTGCACTTGCCAATGCGCCAGGCCTCCAGGCCACAGGGGAGCCAAGAGCAAAGAGCGCTTGGGAAACACGGCACCAGGGCACCCAAGGTCAAGAAAGCAGGGCCGCACCTCAACAGGAAAGTGACTATAGGCATCAGCATGGAAACTCAGGAAATCCAGACCGCTGACGACCCAGGAACCGTGCACGGTTCTAGAGCAACTGGGCACAGGCCACGTGGGACCTTTCTTCTCTGCTGGAAGAGCAAGCAGGGCCTCCCCAGGCGGCACTGTCTCCTGCTGCACTAAGTGACAAGCCACAGCAGTGTCCACGGAGCCGTCACTAAGTCACAGCTGCCCTGGCATTCAGCGTGTCCTTGGTCTGTAATCTATGCCTCTCTCCAGGCAGAAGACAAATCTTCAAAAAGGAAAGTAAAATGCTCTGTCACTCAGAACTTACAGAAATCCAAAAAGGGATTTAGGAACCAAGATGGATACCGGGCATCCTCCCATCTGCCGTGGAGAGCCGTCAGCTCCAGCAGTGGAGGGGGCTGGGCACAGACTTCAGCACGTGGACACCTGGAACGGTCACACCCAACTGCTAAGGGAAGAAGCATGCAAACCAGCAATGGGGAGCCCCAGGCTGGGAGGAGACCCCCACATCGCAGGACAGGGGTTCTTACAACTCCCTTCCCCACAGCTGTTTGCACCAAGCAGTCGCACAGCTAGCCATCCAAACATGCACCGGCTCCACAGCCAGCAGCACTAGAGGCGTCCTCTGCAGCCCCCAGGGCACCCTGGTATGAAGGGCAGCAGGCCTCGGCACCCTCTGCGCGAGAGTGGGCTCCCCACCTGCCCCTCTGCTCCCCCACCACCCCCATGCCAATGTCCCCTTGAGAGAAGGGGACTATCATCAGAATTCACGGGAACGGTGCATTTCCATCCATCCCCCATGGTGGGCGCAGAGGGGTCAGCAGGCAGGGCCACAGCCTCAGCCTCCCGCCCACCATGCTCTGCGCGGACACTGCCCACAGCTCCGCCTGCTCTAAACACCCCCTCCCCCACGTCCCCCGGCAGAGCCCGCTCCTCCCGTCCTACCCAAAATGCTTTGTGCAAGGTGAGGGAATAACAAGTGCCTGCTCAGCTAACATGGAAAATAAGAGGGATTCTGTTATTACCCCTCCCATTTGTATTTGGGTAAAACTTGTTCCCTATAAATGCCTCAAAAAAAGAAAAGAAAGAAAGAAAGAGCAAGCATCCACCACCAGTCACTGACTTGCCCATTCCAAGGAGGATTCAGCACAAATCCAAATGAAACTGCACAAGAGCGGAGATGCATCCGTGCCCACAAGCCTGGCGCCTGGCGCCCCATGCGTCCTGACCCAGGAGCTGGCTGCACTCGGTTAGCACAAGCTGGCCATCCAGAGGCTATGCATTGCCTGCGCACGTCGCTCCAGAAACACCCAGCCCAGTGGAACACACCGTTAGCTCTGAGGCTCCTGGAGGAGTCTGGGTGACACCAGTGAGCCCGACATGACCCCAAGAGACCCTACCACAAGGAAGCGGGGCGAGGGGCAGAGAGGCCCAGGACAGAGGAGCCGGGCGCAAGTGAAGCAGGACCACCAGGCAAGGAGCGCAGGAGCCACCAGAGGCTGGAAAGGGGCTCAGTCCTTGCTCGAAGCCCTCAGGAAGCACGCAGTGGTACATACCAGCAACACTGGGCAGGCTGAGGCAGGAGGGTCCCACTACAAATTTAAGGTCAGCCTGGGCTATACAGTGAGCTCAAGGCCATCCTGAACTACAGAGCAAGGTCCTGACTCAAACGCAAAAGGAAACAGAAGGGGCCAGGGAGATGGCTCAGTAGAATAAGTACTTGCCTGGCAAGCACAAGGACCCAAGTTCAATCCCTAGTTCTGCAAAAAAAAAAAAAAAAAAAAAAGGAAACAGAAGGGCCATTCTGGACCTTGTTCCTAACTCAATGAATCGGGGCTATTTCAAGCCATGAGTGATGGTACTTTGTTCAGGCAGGAACAGGAAAGAGAGGGAACCGCAACGAAGGGGGAGCTGGTGCTGAGGACGCCCCAAGAGGCTCCTTTGACCTACAGCAGCAAGAAGGGGGCTTCCAGACGCTGGGGGCTGAGGCACAGCTCCTCGGTCAGGCAGGAAGGGGGACCACTCCGAGGAGCTGAAATGAGAACATGGGGGAAGGGCCAGCACTCCGCCACGCCAGCTCCAGCAACCACAGGCAATCGTGACCTCAGACTTTCCACTGACAAAAGTAATGAACGCAGAGGCCGAGCAGCAGAGGGCAAGGGGGCGTGAGCAGTGGGGAAATGCTTCCAGAGCCAGGGCCACCGCTGGGCATTTCCAGGGTCAAAGTAATGAAGGGCCACACACTGGGCAGCCCAGAGCAGCCGCCGATGCTTGTCTGCTCCTACTCCTGGGCCCGAAGTCCAATGTCATGGTGTCCGCCGGGCCACAATCCTGTGGCCGCAGGCAGGAAGGTCCTCTCCGGGGCTCCTGCAGCTGCCCGACCACTGGCGCCCTGGCCCTACCTCGCCATCACACAGCCATCCCACAATCACCGTCCCACTTTCGCTGGCACAAGATGCCAACCCCTGCAGTGAAGGCCATCCTGACCCACCTTGGCTGCTCCCCAGCTGACTGCATCTGCGAACCCCAAGAGTCAGGACGCCACATGCCTTCTGGGGAGCGCAGTGCACCCTGCCCCATCTCTCCGCCCTGTGCTCCTGGGATAGGAGTCTGAAGTCGGCAGTGCCTTCCTTAACCCAAGTGCAATGTGCAAAGCAGGCCTGGTCACCAGCCACTACCATCCAGCGTCTCCTCCTGGACTTCCACACCAGAAAAGCAGCTAGCTAAGGGCCACTCTGCTGGTCACAAGGGGATGCCGAGGGGCTAGGAAGTGGCCTGGCTCCGGGGCATGCCCAGCATAAGGTACAGCGGGCTCTGCGGCTGTGCTTGCAGCTCAAATGGTGCGGTGCAGAAACCTCGGCAATTCCTGAAGACGGGTCCCTGCGTGAACCCAGCACTGATATTAGCAAGGCAGGAAGAGCACCAGGGCCACAAGACAACTGGAAAGGCAGATCTTTGGCTCCTCAGGATTCCCTGGAACGGACGGCACCTCACGCCTTTCACAGACTAGAGTCAGTGAGGCGCAGCTCATCCTGGCAGACAGCTGCTGGCTCCGAAGGTCCCAGGACCCACACCCACACACTGTTCTGCCCTGGTGGCTGCCACCAGGGCCTGGTGACACTGACGTCTGGGCTGGGCTTCCTGCCTGACCCTGACGGCTCCAAGTGGCCCAGGGCACTGGCATTCACTCGGAATTAAGCACAAACTAGTTTTGCTTTTGGAAAATGCCATGTGGTTCTAGAAACCAGAACTGTCTCAACATGGAAGCCTAGGACACAGGAGGATTCGGAGACAAGCCCTCCAGAGAAGTCAACGGGAAGGGAAATGTGTTCTCCCACTTCCAGAAAAAATCCACACACAAGCTGCCTAAACCCTGGCCAGAGCGGCCTCTGGGGGTCACTCTGTGTCAAAAGTAAATTCAGGAGACGGGATCAGGATAGAACACGTGACCCTGGGAAGCCAGGGGGGCATGCACACCACATCCTGCTGGTGGTGACAGGGACACAGGCGGAGGCCCCAAGCTCCCTCTGCCTAGTTTCCCTGCAGCTCCACTAGCGGCATCCTGGCAGCTGAGAGACCCCTGCAAAGCACAGCCCGGCTTCCGACGCAAGTCGCATTTGAGAACCCTCACGGGTCCCCAAAGCTGCATGAGAACCCCCAAATTCAGCACTGCTCAGAAGGCTGCCAAGGAAACCTAACCATATCGCTGTGCACGTGACCAGTCCCACGACCCAACCGGCCAGGGC
>NDGM010983144.1:0-11107 GCA_002564305.1 Octomys mimax | reverse complement strand
GGGTGGATGGGTGGATGGATGGGTGGATGGGTGAGTGAGTGAGTGAATGGGTGGGTAGCTGGCTGGGTGGGTGAGTGGATGGATGGATGGGTAGATGGACAGGTGGGTGATGAGTGGGTGGGAAGATTTCAGAAGCATAGGCAAAGCATTTACCTGATGCCTTGTTCTGATGAAGACACCTGAAACCTGGGATTCCTGAGCCTCCCTCCAAGGACAGAGCCCTGCACCTCTCTGCGCCCCTTCACCCTGCAGTGCTCTCCCAGCTCCACCCAAAGCTGCACCTGTGGGTCAGCTACCACAGCTGCTCCCTGTTCAGTGCCACCAACACCCCTTCAGCTGCTCTGTCCTCTCCCGGCTAAGAGAGGCACAGGTCTGCCCCATGTAACCACAGCCTGGTGCTCCGGCTGCCTCCCTGGCCTGTGTCAGTTGATGGTAGCAGGGATGGGAATGGGATGGCCCAGACTCACATCTCACTCACCTGCCTGTCCTGCCTGGCCCTGTACTTGTAGGATCCAAGAAGGGGTGGGTCTGGGCCTGGGCACCCTACTCCCTCCATTGCCTTTTGAGCTGATTTTTTCTTCGAGTACTGGGGTTGGGTCCCCGGCTCTTGCCACACTGAATGAGCACCTTGCCAGTGTGTCACACCCCAGCCTCCTCATGTGAGAGGAGAGGAAGGACAGTCACCTGCACCAGAGCCAGGCATGGCTGCTGTGTGTGGAATCCTGCTGTGTGCCAGGCCTGGTGCCCAGAGGTCTGATTTTATGCTCATGCCCTCTTCTTTCAGGAAGATCTATTTACCTTGGAGAAGCAAAGACACATCCTTGAAGTTGCCCAGTGATGGGCAGAGAGGGTTGAGCACCAGGTCTGTGAAGTTGTCTCCAAGATCAAATAAACTCAGAGGTAGCAATGTCCCTGGCTGGGCCTGACCACCCCGGCAGAGGAGGCAGAGTCAGGATGAAACCCAGGCAGCTGCTTGAGTCTACGCAGTGCTCACTGGTTGAGTGCAGGCAGGGCTGCTGAGAATTCAACCCTCGGCATGGGGCATCTCTGAGCTCATGGCAGAGAGGTGTACAAGACTGGCCCCTGCCGTGGCGGGCAGAGCTGCTGGGGCTGCAGCCTCAGCTTCCTGCCTCCTGCAGAGACAGGCCGGGGTAACACAGCACCCAGGCTCACCTTGCCCCAGCCATGGAAGGCAGCATCGTCCAGCACAGCTGGGTCCCAGAGCAGGTGCTTCATTTCTGCAGCAAGAGCATAACAGCCTGAGCCCCACCCATGCCCGGTGGGCCCTGTAGCAGTTGTCACCTTGGCTGCCAGTGACCAGCCTCTGCAGCATCTGGGGTGGGGGTTGTCCACGTTCTGCAGAGGAAACGCCTCGGACCTGGCTGTCCCCCACTGCGGCCAGCAGCTGTGTGCTGTGTCCCAGTTCCAGCGGCGCCCAGCAGCTCCAGCCCCGAGATGAATGCTTGCCAGCATATGTGCCGAATAGCGCTTTGCACATTCATAACGCGAACATTATGCAGAGGTTCATCAAATTTTATTTCCCTTCCCCTCTGAGGAGAGCATTTCCACATTTCAGCTTAGCTGGGCTGTTCTATTTTTTTCTTTTTTTGTCGCCTTCTCTGCAAAGAGCTCAGAGCACATAGATCTCTGTACCGGTTGCTGGGCTTGGTAGCAGGCTGGTGGTCTGCAGTGGCCAGTGTCCCTGCAGCGACAGCAGGGGCCTGGAGGGAGGGGCTGCAGCATCCCCTAGCCCCTGCTCTGACAGCTACTATTCCTTGGGGGCAGAGGGCTCTGTGGAAGGAGCCGCTCTTGGGCTCCACCCTTCTGCCCCTTCGCTGCTGTGTGGCCTGACGAGGTCCTGAGCCTTTCTGTGCAGTTCCTTTGCCCATGATGGGAGACCAGAGCTCCTGGTATCTCAGAAAGGCGCCAATCCAGTACCCAAGGGCCATGCCAAGGGCCGTGCCTGGCACAGGAAGGGCTTTGGGTGTGCATATGAGTTCCTGTCCCTTCTGCTGCTGTTCAGCTGCCCCCTCGCCAGACCGTGGAGTGAGGCATGAGCCTGGTCACTCCCCTCCGAGGCTGGAGACGGAGCTGCCATGTTAGAGGCGCTGCTGGCCATTGCGCTGCTGTGCTGAGCTTGGAGCCGAAACACCTCTGAACCCCCCACCTTGACTCGGCTGATCTCCAGAGCACCCCTGCGGGCTGTCAGCATTGCTGTTGTCCCCATTCTGCACATGCAAAGTCGAGGCCCAGAGAGATGAAGTGATTGTCCAAGGTCGCAAGGCAGCTAAGTGCTAGGAGTTTAATCCCAGGCCCCACAATCCCTGTGCTATGCGAACTCTTGGGCCTGATTGCTGGTCTCTGTGCAACATGGGGTCCCGGCGTATGGGGGTGTGGGATGTACTGCAGCTCCAGGGAGGGGAGGGGAGGGGAGAGCGGGCCCTGAGTGCAGGCGTGGCGTCGAAGCCCAGGATGGTGCGTGCTCTGGGGTGGTAGCACCACCTGCAGTATTATCCGAGGGAGCTCTGTCAGCACTCTGCAGCTGTGACAGAAGACCTGAGACGATCAACGTAAAGGATGAAAAGGTCGCGAGGAAAAGGTCGCTTTGGCTCCTGGATTCAGTCCCTGGTCAGTGGCTCTGTGAGGCCTGCAGTGAGGGCAGAAACCTCTCATTGCAGCCAGGCATGCTGGTGGGAGACAGAGGCAGGAGGGTCTCGAGTTCAAGCCCAGTTTGGGCAACTCAGTGACTCAGAGAGACTGTCTCAAAATAAAAAATCAAATGAGGGTTGGGGGATGAAGCTCAGTGCAGAGGCCCTGGGTTCAGCTCCCCGAACCAGAGAAAGTAAAAGTGTGGCTGAAGGGCATGGCTTAAGGAGGCTGCTTCCATGAGAGCCCGCAGCTGGGGGGCGGAGGAGTGGGGGACCAGGTGCAGCCCCCAAGCTCACACCCAGGCGCTCCCCAAGTGGGTGTCACTTCTGTGTCCGTCACTGTGCAAACATGCCATCGGATGCTCTCATCACCAGATTAATACACTGAGTGACATTAGAGCCCTGGGACCCAGTCACCTCTGGACCCGGCCTCTGAACACGGCCATTCTGCGGAGTAGGTTCTCAGAACCTGAGTCTTGAAGGGCACCTTCACCCTACTCCCTCTGCCTCTCATGCTGTCCTTGGGGCCCAGGGACATGGGGTACCCCAAGGACACTCATGGATGGAAGGGAATGAACTGTCCTCTCTGACCCACCCCTTAACCCCCCCCCACCCCGTCCTGCGGTGTCCTCTATGCATGTACCTTGCAGGTTTGAGGAGCAACTGGGCAAGTTCTGAATGGCTTAGTGTGTGTGTGTGTACACATGCGCCTGCCCATGTGCACCTAGAGGGCAGTGCACACACGTGTGCTGACTTTGTAGAGACCCCCACACCCCTGACTCTAAGCAGCCTCAGCTGTCCCCGCTCTGAGAGGCAGCTGGATGGAACCATCTCAACCTCACCCTGCCTGCTGTCCCCAAAGAGGGCATCTTAATCGCGGGCCTCCAGAGGGGAGGGTGGAAGTTGTTGAATGAAAGGTAAATATTTGCAGATCAGGGCTTTCTGGAATATTTAATCCTCAGATCTGTTTTAACAGCTCGAGGAAGAAAATGAGACCTGTTGGAGTGGACTCTGGAAGGAGTCGAGCCACACCAGCAAGCCGCGTGCCTCGCTGGCCAGAGGCAGCCAGAGGGAGGGAAGGGCCCCTGCTCCTGTGGGCTGCGGTCCCCGCGCCCTTCTCCGCCGCCCCCGTGATGGGTCTGGAGCGAGTTTCCGCGTTTATTTACTCATGCTTTCTGCCTGCCCTTTTCAGCTTGGGCCGCCCGCGTGCAGGCCGCTCATCTTACCGCTTCCCACAGCTCCGAGGCAGGCTCAGGAATGCTGACGTCAGCAGGGAGCCCCCCTTGTGCCTGCAGTGGGGAGAAAGTCACACGGCACTACCTGTCCCAGGCCCTGCTTCCTGCCCGCACTCTTGCCTTCCCTCGGGGGCCTTCCTGAATAGACCCGGCAGGTGACGATGACCTCTGCAGCTTACTAGCTGCTGTGTCCCGCGCCCGTGGTGGGAAGTCACTTTGCCTGCCTGGAACGGGCCAAGTCCACCTCCAGGCTTGGAGGGTTGGGTCAGTAGGGGCAGCATTACACTTCCGGAACCTCAGAGCTGAGGATCCCCCATCCCTAGAGACCACCCCTCTGTGCGGGACACACACACACACACACGCGCGCGCGCGCGCGCGCGCGCGCATGCGCGCGCATTTGTGTGTTGCAAACTTTTGTCTCGTGGAGAATTCTGACTAAAGATCTATTTTGGCCCCACTCATGGCTTCAAAAATCCTTAGATTTGGCTGAGTTAAAAAATTCATTTTGAGTATCAGAGCTTTTGTCTTTCTCACAGAGAGCGGATTTGTCTGCACAGGCGTCCTGCTGCTGTGCGGCAGCAGGGGCTGAGGTGTTGGAGTCTGCAGCTCCCTGTGCACTGCACCGGGCTGCAGCAAAGTGTCTGGGGTGGCTGATGAGGGCCAGATGTGACAATGAGGACTCATCTTCTGGGCAGTGGAATGTACAGGAATGCTTCATAGAAGAGGTCCCCGAGCCAAGATTTTCAAGACCTGTGAAGTGCAGGCCAGATGGCTTGGGTGGGGGGGTCTCAGGCCCCGGGAACGGTGTGAGCATGGGCCAGGCCGGGACAAACTGAGGGTGTTTCGGGCGAGCTCAGCCACTCATTGTCAGCTGAGTGTGAGCTGGGGGTGGGCGCTCAACCACAGTGTCTGGCATTTGGGGCAGGGCTTGTGGTGGCAGCAACCAGGCTGTTGGGGGGATGAATTTTGTGGAGAGGGGATAGAGCAAAAACCATCTCAAAGCCCTTCCCTGGATGCCAGCACTCTCTGGGGGCTAAAAGTGCAGCCCTTACTAGGCGTGCATGCGTGCACACGCGCATACACACACACACACACATGCATGCACGCTTGCCGCAGTCCTCGCCCCTGCCTGCTGTAGGGACATTTGGAAGGCTGTCTCCACGTCCTCACCTCCCACTCGCTGCACGACCCACTCCAATCTGGCTCCCACCTCCTCATGCCACCGAACCACTCTTACAGCCTGGAGTGACACACCGCAGCGACAGCTCTCTCCTGTCTCCCGAGAGCCTCTACCCCTGGCTCCTGGTGTCCTCGCAGTCCTCTGCTGCTTCCTCCTCCTCTGTTCTGTTAGGTGTTGCCAATCCTTGGGTCAAGTCTTCACCTCCTCCACCATCACCTACAGTAGCTAAATGGCCGAGCCCTCCACATTCCGAGTCCACCCCCCTCAAACCAGCCTGTTTTCGCTTCGCTCTGCATGAGTAAACTCTAGTGTAAGTCCCGCCTTCCCCAGACCCCTGGGTCCGTCACTTCAGGCCAGGCTTTTCCCTGTGGTGACACTTGTTCCTCTACCTGTGTCTACCTGTGGCTTCACTGCCTGGTTTTCAAGTGACCCACGCTCTACTAAGATCCAGAAGTAGTCAATGAAAATTCTAGAAACACACAACTCACAACTTTCAAATCTTTTGGACGACAGTGACAGTTGCTGTCTCTGTGGCTTGTGTCTAAAGGGTGCCCCAAGGGCTTGTGTGTTTTGGAAGGTGGTTAGGGAGCGCTGGCCTCACCCATAGATTCATCCATTTGTGAGTTCCTGACTGAGTGCGCTCTCAGGAAGTCCAGCCTGCATGGAGGCAGTTGCCAGAGGTGTCACCTGGAAGAATGCACTCCTGTCCCCAGCGTCCGTCCCTCTTTGCTGTTCCTTGCCTCCTCTGCTTCCCATCTGCCTCGAGGTAAGCAGCTTCCTCATCCTACTGTGACAATGTTTCCACCTTGGACCTGGCTGACTGGGACTTGAAACTTCCGAAGCCGTGAACCCAAATAAACCTCGCTGCCCTTGCTCACAGCAGGTATTTTGTTCCAGCAGTGGAAAGGTACCTCACCCATCCTTTTATTTTATCATTACTGGCTCTTCTTGTTGGTCTGTCACTGTCTCAGTTACATTTTCCTCATTGCTGGGACGGAATACCTGACACCCAAAATGAAGGAAGGAAAGATTTAGCTCAGTTAGTGGAGGTTTCGGTCCGTACTCAGCTGGCTCCAAGGCAGAGCGGCACATGGCAGAGGGTAGCCGTTCATGGCAGCAGAAAACAGCAAAGAGCAAAGGGAGGGGCAGCAGCTTTGGAAGCTTGCAAGCCTCTCCCATGCCTTATATTGTATGTGGGTTATCCACCCCAGGGCGGTGGTAGCACTCACACCCATAATCCCCCATTCACACTCATAATCCCATTGGATTATGAATTAATCACAAACCCTAGAAGCTGCCCCAGTACTGCACGAGGATTTGGGCGGACAACGAGACACAAACAATAACACTTGCTGTGCCTCATTTGTAAGTTAAACTACATCATAGGTTTGTATGTATAGAAGAACCACAGGGCGTACAGGGTCGGATGCTTCCTAGAGTCCAGGTATCTGCTGGGCCTTGGACTATCTTCCCGCAGGTAAGGAGGGCCTCCCAGGTCCATGCCTCTGGGTGCGTCATCACTCATGGGCCATAGCTGCACCCCGCCACCTTGGGGGATCCAGCCACCTGGGACAGTACCCTTGCAAGCCAGCTTTGCCCTCCGACCCCACCCTCAGCAGCAGGTTACCTCTTCAGTGTGGTAATGTGGTCGGGTGACTCGAACCCATCTTTCCATGTGGAGCGCTAGTGTGACCTCCACAGCCTCCGGGGCAAAGGGCCAGTTCCTCGTCCTAACTTCTGGGCACTGCCCTGTCCAGCCACTGCCCTGTGCCTCCACCCGGCACTCCTGGGGATCTCCACAGCTTCCCGGCCAGGTCATTATCCTGCCTGCAGAGCTTGACCTGCTCTCCCTGCCTCAGTGCACCGCAGAACCTCCCCAGTTTTGAGCCACGTTTGGCGTTTCCCCGGGGTGACTCTCCCTCTAGTCTGGGCTGTGGAGGGGATTCTGTGACATGATGGATGTCACAGAAGGTGACATGACACCTAAGGTCTTCATGACTCCAGAAGGCTCTTGTGGCCAGAGGAGCCCGTCAGGAGCGGATCAAGGTGGGGATGGGGTTCGGGGTCAGGGGTCAGGGGTGCTACTAACATGAAGGAACGTTTGTATTTCCCAGGAATAATTTCTAGCCTGTGTTGTGCTCAAGGTCTTCATGTCTAGGGATCTCTTTCTCAAACCCACTAAGGAAGAAGCAGGAGGCAAACTGTAAATAACAAGCCGCAGCCCTGACACCAGGGATAATGTTATCTTCTCCTCTGTTATTCTCCAAGTGCTTTGTATTGTGATTAGGTTACACAAAAAATGGGAAAGGAAAAAAAAGAATCTTTTCAAAAACCCATTTATTTCCCTGTATCTTGGGACGGCCCTTTTGATGGGATGTTATGCGATCTTCATTTACTACCTGTAGACATTTATTTGCCAGAATTCCATTTAATTCCATTCTTCATTCCATTATAAATTGGGTGTTTAGAAATCAATGTGCTCTCTGTGCTCTGTGACTCTTTCCTGGATATGTGACCTGTGAGACGAGGGCCATCACAGCTCCGCCTTGGCTGTTTGGCTTGCGTATCGCTGCCACCAGCACCTGCACCTGCTCCTCTGTGAAGGGGACCTTGGAGGAGGGTGGGGCTCAGAAAGTAGAGCTAGATCCACAGGATGGCAGGGCCCTCGCCCAGCTCGGCTGTGTGGAGTGCTGAACAGCGCCAGTAGGCAGGGAAGGCAGAAGCGCAGGCCGGTTGGTCGTCAGGGCTGGAAAGCCAGGTGGGTGGGCAGAACATCTGGACGGTGCACCTGGGAGGGACAGCTGCCTCCTAGCCTCCTGCGCCTTCTCCTAAAGATCAGCCAGCTGGAGGGAAAATGAGAGGGAGGGGAGGTGGCCCCGAGCCCCTCACGCCCAGGCTTCCTTCAACCTGGCCCCTGCAGGTTGCCCACCTGTACCTAGGCAGGTGGGAAAAGCGACAATGGAGGTGCAGGCCTAGTGGAGCCCCACATATGTCAGCAGCCTCGGCTGTGACCTGGGGCCAACAGCAGGCGCCTCACCCCGAACCCATTAGAGATGCACAATCTCAGGCCCCACCCCTGACCTGCCCTTCAGATAGGCTCTGCATGGGCACAGCTCCTCGGGGATCTACCTGGGCCCCTGAAGCTTGGGACATGCTAGGGTAGGGGACAGAGAGATGCGGTCTTGGGCGGAGGGCCAGGAGGGGGTGTGGGCTGTGGCCAGCAAGGAAGAACCTGCAGACCAGGGCTACTAAAAGTGGCCCCTGGGCCAGCAGCCACTTGCAGACTCCTCTGGGACCTAAGGTCAGACCCTGCAATCAGCAGAGCCTCTCCTAGCAGGTCACCATGCCTACCAGGGACAGCTAAGACCCTCTCCTGGCAGGTCACTGTGCCTACCTTGGACAGCTAAGATCCTGTCCCGGCAGATCACCATGCCTACCTAGGACAGCTAAACTTTTGCACGGTTTGTTTTTTTTTTTCCAAATCATTTCTATTTAGTGTAAGAGTTGGTTCAAGGTACTTAAAAAATCACAGGGTGAGGGGGTCCCCGAGTCCTCTGTTACGATAGCTTGGAAGCAGGGCATATGCCATCTGCTTCTATACTGTGGCAGACAGAGAGCAGGAAACAGCATCTGTCTGGGGCCAGGGAGAGGGAGGCTGGCTTTGGGGACAGCTTTCATGAGACCCC
Organism: Octomys mimax; assembly: GCA_002564305.1. Taxonomy (NCBI): domain Eukaryota; kingdom Metazoa; phylum Chordata; class Mammalia; order Rodentia; family Octodontidae; genus Octomys; species Octomys mimax. Next base: position 2,358 of record NDGM010983144.1, on the reverse strand, counting down.
TGGGGCAGAGAACATGCTGGGCCCAGGAGCGTGGGGGTCTCCACCTGCCCAGCGGTGATAAAGCCTGGCATGTCCCCTGCCAGTGCCCACAGCTTCTGGGTCCACGTGCAGCCCCAGAATTATCCTAGCACATTCTCAGGGGCTTCCTGAGAAGACCTCAGTTCTGGGGCTCTTGGGGACAGGGGGCTCCCAAAAGCAAAGATGAGTCCAGGTGGGCTGATTGAGAATCCTGGCCTGTGGGGCATCCCCAGGTTGCCATGGAAACATGCTAAACTCCAAGGACCCACGGAGCTGAGTTCAGATCCCAGCTCTGCCTCTAGCCACCTGCAGGCTGGAGCCAACCAGGACCTGCGTGAGAGTCCATGGTGCCCACCTCCGCCTGACTCCCCGCTCGGGGGTAGCACAGGAATAGGAGCACATGCTTCCTGGGGTGCAGGGGATTCTCCCCACAGCAACAACTGAGACCTTTATTTCCTATCACAGAGCCGTATGTGTACATTGACCAGCACAGCCGGACTCTGGGTGAGCTCCTAAACTATGTCAGCTTCAGTCTTCACATCTGCAAAGTGTGGATGATGACACTGATGTCTGGTTACTGTCACCTTCTCCTGGGTGACCCCCCACAAGCTGGGTACCTCTTTCTTTCTGCCCTGACTGTTCTTTACCCTAACTAAGAGAGACCCCATCTTCTCCAGGGCTAACGACTGCTGTTATAGTTGATTCACTGTGCCAACCCGAGGAAGTTAGAAGTTGGACTAAGTGACCTGGCAGAGGCTGGGGCCCTCACTTTGTAAACATCCTGAGCCTGCGCCAGAGGAGGGTGGAGATGGTGTTAGCGCTGCACCCGCCCCAGGGCAGGGAGCCCGCTCACGCTAAAGGGAGGAAAAGAGGCCTGCCCCACCCCTCGCTTTTGCTGTCTTCTGCCACCCTGAGCCATTGCCCCTGTGCCAGTGGCACCCTGCTTGGAGCCAGCTGATTATGGACTGCGAACTGCACGAACCGTGAGCTGAGTAAACCTTTCTTCCTTTAGCTTTCGGTGTTGGGCATTTTGTTTCAGCAACAAGGGAAAAGTAAGACAACTGGGGGTGAGGGGGTGAGGAGAGAGAGAGAGAGACAGACAGACAGACAAGTATAGCCTCAGACCCCGGACATTGAGACCAACCCTGACCTTCTGAGTTGAAAAGATTTGAGGGAAGACAGACTATTAGGCACGATGCTGTTGTTTTCTTGTTTTCTGAGACACAGTCTTACCGTGCAGCCCAAGGGGGCTTGGACGCAGGACCCGCCCACCTCCTCCCCCAGGGGGGTGGGGTCACAGGCACAGCCATCACTCCTGGTATTAAGCATGCTTGAAACGCAAGCGTAACTAACTAACATTCCGAGGCCTTGGTCTGTGTCAGGGCTTGGGGTTTAGTCCTTGGCTGACTGGGTTCTGCCCTGGGTTTAGTCCATGAGGGGAAAGGTGATGATGTTGGTGGCTGCCACTTTCAGTACCACAGCCACTGCAGCTGTTGGCAGGCACAAGGAAGGTGACACTGTGCCGAGACTGCAGTCATGCTCCCTGTGGGCCACCCAGCTGGGATCTGCCCCAGAAGGACCATCAGTCTGTTCTCAGACCCCTGCCGGGCCTCGTCCATACTCCTCAGGGCTGCCAGACCCTGCGAAGTCTAACGAGCTGGAGTTTTCATGAGTGAATTGCGGGAGAGAGCTGAGTTCATGCAAGAATACTAGCTCTTTTCAGAATTCGTGGCAAGGCAGAAAGACAGGTGGAGCCCCTTCGAGAGGTAAGCAGGCCTCGTGGCCTTTGGGAGGCAGCTCAGGGAGGCAGGTCCCACACAGCTGTCCTGGTCCTGGCCCCCATTACAATCCTAGGGATGACTTCCATTCGCCCTTGGTGACTTCAGCCAGGTCGAGAGCCACAGGGCATGGCCACAGGTTAATACAGATCTCCCTCAAGCGAGCTAGATCCCAGCTGCCACCTGCTGCTGCCAACAGCCACACTCACATCATGTGCAGCTGGCCACAGGGAGAGCTGAGCAGCTGGAACAGACACAGTAAGGCACCCACAGCCTCGAAAGTTTGCTGTTTGGACCTGGGTGGGCAAAGTCACCAGCCCCTGGGCTGCAAGACTGCACTGCTGGCTCCCTCAGCCTCCCGGCCTCCAGCCTGGCCCTCGAAGCCCTGAATTTGTCTGTATACACCTGGTGTGGCTCTGGGCCGCCAGGGCTTCTCTGGGCCACCTCACGGCCCCAGCCCAGTACAAGGCCCGAGCGCCTCAATGTCTGTAGGTGTCATTTGACCTGTTAGGTGTTAAAGTTGAGCCTCTGTGTGTGTGTGTGTGTGTGTGTGTGTGTGTGT
>NDGM010983119.1:0-10815 GCA_002564305.1 Octomys mimax | reverse complement strand
TATCTTTTTTGTTCACTTTGGAAATTTTTACTAAAAATTGCAAAAAATAAAGTATTGTGCAAAAATGTAAGGTTTTTTGAAACTTGAAGTGCATTAATAAATAGACTTGAAAACACCCTGGGGGAAAAAAAAGTGGCTTCTTTCAACCAACAGAGTGAGTGCTACATTTCTTATTAAGTACGCAGACTATGTTTTCCCTAAAATTGTAGACAACATAGAGAAAACCGTGGCCACGGTGCATTTTCCTGCATCCAGAGCTTTGATACTCCCTGTAAAACCTTATTCTATTGCTTAGAGAAATCAATGGCAGAGTATTGAGTGTAATACTCAGAAGAGAACATATCCAATGGCATTTAGCACCAAAAGGATTCCGTGGTAACATAGCGAGACAGAAACTAGGGTGGCCGGAATGTTCTAACGGAATATTCCATTAGAACGTTCCCTCCACTCAGTGACTTCTGGCAATGTCCTGAGGCCACAGGAGACAGGCATGATCTTGCACTGCTGATTTTCCTATCAGTAAACCTGCATGTCACCTGCCCCAATCATATGCTTATTGTCACTTTGGGTTGTTAATATACTTGCCTTCATGTTAGTTTTGTTCTAAGGCCCTGACTTCTAGAAGAATTCTATGCCTTGAGTTTAGAAATTCACTGGACTTGGGTATACATAGAAGTCATCATTATTCCACCTTCTGGTGTACTTTAAATTTAGATGGTCTGCCCGGCCCTTCATCTGCCATAACACTACATGACACTTCCATCACGTCCTGCTACTTTTCAGGCAAGCCCGGGGCAATCAAATATCCCCCCATCATTTTAGGTTTAAAAACAGATACAATAATAAAAGGTGTCTTTTCTGCCATGTATTTTAGACAACAGCTCTGAAGTAACATCCAAACTCCAAACGATTTTTCTCTTAAAAATCTTTCCTTCCCCGGATCAGTCTTTCCTGAGCTGGGAGCCTGCAGTGGGAACAGGCAGTGAACAGATGGTCACCTCCTTCCCTTCCATTCACTCCATCATTTTCTAGCTATACTTGGGAATCTCAGGGTTGGAAAGGAGTTTGCCAGGAAGAAAAACATAAGGTGCCTTTGCTGAACTGATATTGTTGCATTTGCCATTGAGCTTTGTGGTACTGCTCTTCCCCTTGAAGAGTTCTTCGGAGACTTCTTCACCCATCATCAGGAATCTCTCATGAGAAATTCCTTTGAGGCATCCAATGTCTCCCCCCCCCTAGCTTCCTAGTGCTTACAGCTCTCCACTCAGCTCCTGACCTCAAGTCTACCCTCTGTTGGGGTGACCTTGCCCTTGCCATAAGTGGCCCTTTAGCAGATCCACATGTGGCCCACAGAGATCTCACAAGTTTCGTCTAGCCCATTCTAGATATAGAGGCCATTCTGGTAGCATCTGCCTTTCCCCAATGGGCAGGCAGTGAGCATCCAAATCTCACTCACAGATCAGGCAGAACTGAGGCACTCCATTCCCATGATGGCCCCACTCTAGGGCCACAGGAATGCCCCATTTGGTTCTCTTGTGGTTGTTCTCCCATAACCCAGGTCCCACCCCATGGGAGTGAGTCACAATTTACTTGTTACTCTCTCCAGTGAAATCCTCCATACCCTGTTTTTTTCTTAAATTTTTAAAAATCCATTTATTCATTTATTTATTTGATACAGGGTCTTGCTATGCAGCTCAGACTCATAGTGATCCTCCTCTCTTACCCTCCCCAGGGCTGGGATTATAAGCATGCACCACTATGCCCAGTTTTGGGGTCAGCAAGTGCACCTAGGGTAACAAGGAAGACACAGCATGAGGTTCTGGGGTTCGAACCTGGGTCCTTGCACTTGCTAGGCGGTGCATAAACTGCCAAGGTATCTCCCCAATCCCATACCCTGCCTTTGCATTGCTATCCAGGCAGCCTGGCAGAGGAACTTAAAGATGTTTGTGTCCCTGACACCTCACTTCCTGTCCTGGATCTTTATGATCTCTTCCAAAACTCTGCAAAACAGAGGTAACCTGTAATCAAATATATGTTTTTTTGACACTTCATTTTACTGGAGATCTTGATTAGGAAGCAGGAGAAAGAAGATGGCCTTACTACAGAGGGATGTAGAAAACTCTCAAAGTACAGAGATGTTGAAGAAACCATGCCATTTGTTTCAAGCCACAGGCAAACCAGTTCCTGTGACAACCCTGCACATGGAAGACAGTGAGATCTCTTGGTAGGACATGTCCTCCTCCTGGTCTCTAGCACTTTGGGTGATCAAGTATTGATAAAGTCTGCAGCTTTCATTTGCAGGTAGAATACCCACAAGGCATCTTTATCCACCTGACAACCAATCCCACAACAGTAGCTCCTTAATTATAAATGATAGACTACTTTGAAAGCGTGAAGCTTGGACTTTGTCCCCTTACCATAGGGACCCTAACTGGGGAGAACTCACACTGACCATCCAGGGGCAGAAGTAGTTTCAGCAACCTCCTGGAAGCTCTCCAATGGGGTAACCCTTTCTTCATGACTTTAACAAGGAGATTTGCAGAAACTGCACCCTGAAAACCCAGATCCAACCTTCTGGCTGACAACAGTCAGGCACATACTTTAACTATAAAGTGAGCTTTATTGCAAAAGGAGGAGAATTGGCTAACAAGTGACAGAGGTACAGTGCCCTGCCTGGGCCCTGGAAATCTCTTCTGAAGACCTGTATCAGGTCAAAATCAAAAGACCCAGAGAGATGGGCCAGCCAGTGACTAAGGCAAGTGCCAGGGTCAGCACAACACTGCCCCTCCCCGTGTCCGCACCCCACTCCTCCATGACATCTTTTCTGCAGATATAGTTTTGAATGGAGTGACTGATCATAGAATGTTTTTCCCCTCTCTCAGGCAGAGCCAATCAGCTAGTTTAAACATTTCTATTAGATTAGAAGCCAGGAAATAAGGAAAACCCTGCCTCCCAAGGGAGCTGTTTCCAGGTCACATGCCTGCCTGGTGGAAAGGCAGAGGAGAAATAAACAAGGATGTTCTGTTGGGGGAAAACCAAAGAACGATCACCCAGATAATTTCTCTCAGTTCCTCCACATCCTCACAGTGCCTGCTGCCTTCGACCTGCCCTGCTCTCTTCATGCCATCATGGGGAGTCTTTGAACACAGCTTCGTGGAGATGGAAAGGGAGTCTTAGGGTGGGAGAGACATAAAAAAAGAAGGAAAAGGGGAGGGGGAAAGTACCTGTGCAATTCTCTGTGGATGCATTTATTATCAGTTGCAAGAATACACTTAAAAAAATTGAAAATAACAAAGAAGCCTGTGCTAAGGATTTAGGATAAATGCCTGTGGTCCAGTCAACGTGCTAGAGCTCCGAGTCGGTTGGGAGGTGCCAAGATAGCAGTCGCCACCTCTCTGCCCTTGCTTTGCTCCCCTGGTGAGACGTCTCCTTCAGAAACTCACCGTGCTGAGTGCTAGGGTGCTCCAGCGGATCAGAACACTCTCGGCCCATAATACTGTGTTAGCACTGTGAGCTCTTCCTTCCATCTCAAGCCATTATTCTGCACCAAGGGTTGCACAAAGAAGGTTACATTTCACCTTTGTAGAATATACTAAGAATTTCCCCTTGTTCCTTATAATCGAAGCAACTTCATTTGGTTGCCCGTAAATTGACTTTTGCCTTTCATGTTCAGGTAGAGAGCCATGTGACTAATGTATGTGACTAATTACAGGAAGCTCACTCTTAGTGGAAATCCATTTAATGTCTCATTTTTCAGCAATTCATCTCTAAATATAAAAGGGCTGTGGTCACACAATTAGGAGTGCTAGTTTCAGAGAGCAATGTAATAAATTTATATTCTCAGTACTTTCTACTGTGGCTTAGATGACTTTGTTATACTTAATAGATGCTCAGTAAACACCTATGTCATCAATAAATTCAACAGTGCTGTTTGTCATCCTGAAGGCACAGTGAGTAATTTTTATGTAATTGGCCAGTCTTGTCAGAAGGCTTGAAAGATATATGGAGTCAGTCAGGGCAAAACTGTATTTCATTCTATTTTCTCAATGTTTAAGTAGATAAATTCTTTCTGTTTGGTCCTGTGGGCAATGGGAAGAAAAAAATGTTAAGAAGTTGTTAAGAAGTGTTTCTAATCTTGGAAGATCCTAACTCTCCAATAAGGAGAAGAGATGTGAACATGGCTACTGATTGTCACAACATGATGCAGCTATACATGGCAATATACCAAGAATCACATGGGAATCTTAAGCAAAGAAAATTTTAACACAGAGAGATAAAACCAACCCAGCCTGTGTAGAAAAAGCTACAATCCCCTGTCCATGTAAAAGTGGGTTGTGCATGGTGCTTATATTGTTCACATTCCCTGGGGCAATGTGTACTGAGTCTTCACATTCTTGCTGGACAGTATCACCTTGCTCATTGGTTAACTCTGTAGACTGGATCCATTCAGTCTTTATGTCCACAAGACTGGAATCAAGTCTTTAATTCCACAAATGCAGGGTTTCCAGGAGAGTGGCAGTATAGAAAAAGCTACAATCACATAAGAAACTATCCTGAGATAGCTACAAAAGATGGCAAATCATGTCTAGAAGGTAGTTTGAATTATTTGCATGATTGTCTGGTGAACCTCTGATGACCTATGAGCTGTCATGTCGGTGGGTTCTCACTAATAATTCAAGTGTCCCCCTGATTAACTGTGACATAGTAAACAGGTATAAGGATCTTGGCTGAATACAGATTTTCCTGAGGAGCATTTTCCTTAAGCAAGTTTCAAGAGGATTCCCATAGATATTTTAGTACCTGTTTAAGAGCATCCCTTTATTTTTTGTTCACTTATTAATTTTAACTGACAAAAATTATGTACAGTCAGGATATGTAGCATGATACTCTGATATACCCACAGATTGTGGGATGACTAAATATTTTAAGAGCTGGGTATCTAAATATTTTTAGATACCCAGCTTTTAAGATATTTCAAAGATGCAGAAAGAGAGCTTAAGATAAAAAAAAATATTTTGCACCAAGGAAAGTAGTAATAGATTTTTGGTACCTAAAATCTCCAGGTCATCTTTCCTCAAAATACGAAAAAAATCTCATATTCATGACATTACCTTGCATTTGCCTTTGTTTCACTGTGACTTACACATATTCATTTTCCCCCTGAAGAGCTGGATTTTCCTAGTGCTATTTAATAGTATCGTCCTTTCATTTACTGGAGAGCAGAAAAGGGATTTAATTTTTTTCTCTCCTGAATAGAAAATGCCTCTCCGTGAATCAAATACATTCTTGCCACTTGAAAACAGTTTCAAGCACAACCCCTTACACAAAGGACTCACATGTTAATAAGTTTGGTAGCAGGCATAATCCACCCTGGTGGGCGAAAGCCCTTACCAATCCTTTTGCAAGCAGCTGCTACTGACTTCCTTGGAGATCTATGATTCTGTGGGGTCAGGGCGAGAGAGGTGCTGAGTCAGGCTGCCTGACAAGGGTCCCAGAAGTTGCAATACTCAATAAGTGCCATTCCTGATATGCTGGAAAGTAGGTAGGCAGGTGAGAACACATGACCAAACTGGAAGACACAGGAGTGTTATTGGATGGAGGGTCCCAGGGGAGCTCTTACCAGCCTCTTGGTTTCCTGAACAAAGAATTGAGCCAGACACCCAGAAGGCTTAACAACAGTAAGAATTATTAAAAGTGAAAGCACACTCTACATGGTAGAAACAGGCCAGTGAGAAAGCTCCTGGCTCAGACAGCAGCCGGTATTGCAGGTACTGGGTCTTTTAAAGTCTGGAATTATAGGAAGACTCACAGTTGGAGATTGACAGGCACCATAGCCAATGGAGTACCAGAGACCGCCCACCAGTTGGGAAGGGGTGTTCTTGATCATACAAGATTTTCTGTGTCATTGCATCCAAAGTCCATGGAGGAGAAGGATGCAAAGCTGCAACGAAAATGAGGTTGGCTGCAGGCCAGTCCCATGTGTTTTTAATTTTGCACATGTTTGCAGGGTCTTGGATGGACAGGGGTAGAATGATCTTTACCTGTTGCTTTTTTGATGTTCTAACATAATCATCCTTGCTCCTTCTGATTTCTTGTCCCACGGGTTTCTGTTGTTTACCTCTCCTTGCTCTATTTCTTGCCTCAAAAGTCCACTGAAGACAGCTTTGGCTTGCAGAAAGGGGTGCAGTGCTAGAGGAAAGGATGCCACACTGCCAGGTGGGGTTCCTGCACCAAAGCTCATCCAATTATGTGATGTCAGCCCAAGAGCAGGATCTGTCTGACCATCTGCAGAGAGCCTGGCCAGAGGGCATGGATCACTGCACTACCCCAAGGGGAGCCAGGTCAGATGCAAGAGACGGACAGGAAACTGTGAAAGATGGGGCAAAGAGAGAGCATACTTCGTAAGATTTAAGCACAAAACCCAAATTTAAAATTAGGTTGGTAAGGGTGAGAAGCAAAGGGGCCAGTTAGAGGCAGGGACATAAGGTGGGAGATCCTAGCCAGAGCATAAGCATGAATATATGACGCCCCTTCTACAAGGTCAGGTGGACAGGAGGGCATTGTAGAAATGCTGCTTAGTCCAGAATTATTTGTTCGGCAGTCAGGCAGGATTCCTTGGCATACAATGGTCTCATCCCAGATTCTTCTTGCTGCACCTGAGTTTTGCTTGCTGCTATTTTACTATGTTTTCCTGTTCCAAGTTTTGCTCTCATGGCGTGCCATCATCCTTTCTTACCTAAAGAACCACCCAAACTTAGTAGCTTCAAGCATTTAACAATTCTGTGTGTTGAGTGGAAGGCCATCCACCTACCTATCCTCCCCTTATCTATGTTTACCTATGTGATCTCATCCAATTTCGTCTTTATTCTTTGTTATCCTTCATCAACTTTTGTTCAATGGTCATAGAATATAGTGTGACTGAACATTTCAGTAAGAACACCTTGCCATGAATCCCCCTCAAAACCCTCCCGTCCACCTCAAACACATCCCATTGTTCTTGTCACTGTCTGAACAGCTCTGTGCATCTTCTTTTGTGTCAGTAATTGTGCTGCTGTGCTTGTCTTGATGTCCTGAGCTTACTCAAAGCATTTTCCTTTCACAGTCATTTTGACTTTGCAGAAGTAGCAGAAGTTACCTGTATCCAGATCTGGCGAACAAGGTGGACAAGGACACCCTGTGATATTTTTCAGATCCTGTTTTTCAATTGGATAGCACTCAGCAACAGGATTCGCCATGTTTTTGTTCACACAACACACGCACAATACACACACATTCACACACATGCATATGCAGTCACTCAACTCGTGAGTGGTAGACCTTGGATGTCAATCTGTGCCTGTCCCCTAGTTTGCTCTATTTCTCAGTAACATACGCCCTCCTTACAAAAATAAAGAGGAAATGAGGGAGGGAGCCAGCAAGCAACAACAAACTCATGTATCTAAGACCTGGAGTACTAAGAATGCCTCACTGGTGTTGTTTTGATTTCCCACTGCACCACCCAGCACTTTAGCCCAGCTCCAACAAGTGCATTTCGCAATGTGGTGCAGGACACAGGCGCAAGGAGAATCTTCATGAATCTGAGTGATTTCTCCTTAGCAATCATGCCTCCCTGCCCCACCCCAGCCTGACAGCTTCTTAGAGCTGAGAATAGATGGAAGCTTTGCAAGACATGCAGCATTTGCTTGGCTGCCCGAGGGGAGGAGAATGCTACCCGGGAAATCAGCCCTCTTTAGAATCCTTCTTAAGGAAATGCATGATTTATGAGCCATTTAGCATGCAGCCCTGATCCACATGGGTTCTAAATGAGCTCTACACAGAAGCAGGCGTTGTTGGTAGCCAAGATGTGGGAAGCTCAGGATACAGAATCCTTCCACTTGTTTCCAGTAGGTGGGGGGATAAAAAATGTATCCCAGCTAAAGAGGGCCTGGGAAATAGGGGCTGCTTTGGAAGAAGTACAAGTTCGCCTCCCTGCCACAGAATTCAAATGCCTCACATCTGACAGTTGCCCTATAGACATTCCTTTTAATGAGGCACTCATAGCTGAGGATGTAAAGCTGAGATTATGAAAGCTTGCTTATTTATAACAAAAAGAAACACCCTGTCAACGTTAAGGTTCCTGGCACATGAAGACCCACTATATGGGCTTTCAAATTTGGGGCTTATGTTTGGGGATTCCACAGGTCTTCTAATTGACAGTATGACCCCAAAGATATATGATAACCTCCTGTGGCTTGTTTTTCTCCTCTATAAAATCACAAGATTGGACAGGTTCAATTCTAGAAGCTTCTAACTGTGCTTTCTTGATATGGCCAATACAAAAGACCTCTAAGTATATGGTACTTAGACCTCTCAGTGACTCTGGCTCTTCCTTTCTCCTACTTATTTTGAATGAGAATCATCCACCTTCTCTAACCCCAAACATTAATTTGGCTGAGTGTTTGATCTACCCAAGAGTGATAAATATAGAAACAGTGGTGACTTAGCTGGGCATGATGGCACATGTCTGTGATCCCAGAACTCTGAGAGGCAGAGGCAGGAGGAACACAAGCTGGAGCCCAGGCTGGGCAACTTGGCAACCTTGTGAGACTATGTCTTAAAATTTAAAGAAGGGGCTAGAGATGTATCTCCATGTGAAAGCCCTGGTTTTGGTCCTTAGTGGAGAAAGAAGAGGAGGACTGAAAAAAAGGAAGGAGGGAGGGGGAAAGTAAGGAAAGCAAAAAGTGAGGAAGAAAAGAAAGAGTGAACTAGGTCACTTATTACTTCACATGTTGCCTTCCTGACCTTGCGAGACCTCAACACTGGTAAGATTTAGTTAAGGCAGAAGATAAAACAGGAAGGTACCAAAGAAAAGGTAATGGAACATACAACTAGGACAAGGAGCACCACATTTCTCAAGATTTAGTGTAGCACAAGTAGCAGTGTGAAGTATTCAAAGGGAAGCCTACTCCGTGTAGAGCTGCAGCTCTGGGCCCTCTGGCTGGTGGCTCTGCACTTGAGCAATGGAACTGTTTGTTTTCTGTATCTGTCCGCAGAGCGATGAACTCTGCAGAAGCGCCCCACTGCCGGTACAGCTATTACCAGCGAGCTAATTGAGTTTGCTGGCCTTGAAAATGCATCAGGCTAGGTAATGTGATGATGTAATACTGCCTCTCTGCCCTCTGCATCCCCTCCCTGCTGTTACTGAGGACTTATTGATGAGACTGAAAGAAAAACAGAACATGGGATGGCCTTTAGAAAGCCTTGGTGGAGGCTGGCACAGAGCCCAGCTGAGTCTGCCTTTGTCCCTGTGTGCACCTGAGATGTCAGGTTCAGGAGGAGCAAGGAGATCCCAGAAGGTGGAGCGGCATCCCCAAGCATCTGCCACACAGTGCTAGGGAGCACAGGAGACATGTCGTGTGGCATGGCACCACTAGGCAAAGATGATGCCCAGACAGAGGAGGGGCAGCAGACAGAGGAGGTTGGACTATGGGCACCCAAATGAGCAGAGGAGGGTCAGGCTAATCCAGCAGGGATGGAAGGAACTGGGGCTAGATCTGGCCCTTACATTGAAGGATTGGACCATATCAGACTCCCTGAGGGAGTCAGTATGCCTGCCACAGGCTGAGCAGGGCCCCGCGGAGAAATCGACTGGGGCCACAATAGAAAGGACTAGAATCCAGCTCAGATCCTCTGCCACTGGGAATCCACTGAGCCAACAAACTGCTAGGCCAGGTTCTGGGCTGTGGAGAGGCAGGCAGAGCACCTGGCCTCAAGGAACATAGCTTCTACTAGTGAAAACAGGATAGGGCATTGAGAATGACGTGTAGCCAGGTGTGGCGGTACAGGCCAGCACCTGGGAGGCTGAGGCCAGAGAAATGCAAGTTCGAGCCCAGCCTGGACCACTCAGCAACTTAGCGAGACCCTGTCTCAAAATAAAACTGTGAAAGAGTTAAGGGTATAGCTAAGCGTGAAGGAACTAAGATCAAGCCTCAGGACTCCGCACCACACAAAACAGCAACCACCAGACCAATGGGATAGAAACAGAAGCCAGAAATATATTCCTGTTACATGATCAAATGTTTTCCAACAGGGTGCTGAGAGGAGATGCTACGGTGCGGATGTGGTTTGTTCCTCAGCTTTGAGAAGAGGATGGAACTGCTAAGAGGGGGAGTGCGGGCAGTGACCACTGGGAGGCAGGCTGCCCGGAGGAAAGATTAAGGTCGTTCTCAGGAGGCCTGATCAGTTCTTAAGAGGCAGTTGTTAGAAAAGCACAAGACTGTCTCCTCCCTAATCTGTCTGGCTTCCTGCCTCACCACATGATCTCTTCCACTCCCACGTGTTCCAGCTGTGATGCCATCTGTCACAGTGTGATGCCACCAAGAGGACCTTTGTCAGAGCCAGTGTCATGCTGTGTGGACTTTGGGCCTCCAAAGCTGTGTGCTGAATAAACCTTTGTGCTTTGTACGGTGTTCAGGCTTGGAATTTTGTTACAGAAGTAGAAAAATTGATAACTATCCCACTCAGGAGGGAAATCACGTTTTTTTTTTTTTTTTCTTTGTAACAAGTATTCTGGGGAAACCAGACGTCCACAGCAAAAGAATGAAATTGGGCCCTTACTTAGCCCCGCATACAAAGGTGATTCGGCCTGGATCAAATACCCAAGCACGGGAACAAACACTCTGAAACCCTTAGGAGAAAAACATGGAAAGAAACAGGAAAGTGCAATAATTGAGAAAGATTATTTGATGCACAAATAAATGTGACCAAGAAGACTAACTAGGGGCTGGTGAGATGGCTCAGTGGTCTAAAGCACCTACTTGGAACAAGCTTGGCAAA
>NDGM010983107.1:0-16309 GCA_002564305.1 Octomys mimax | reverse complement strand
ACTGTCCTACTAACCTGTTTTGATACTGTTTCATTGCTATTTTATCTTTTTTCTCATTAAAATAAATAAAAAATATTAAAAAGAAGAAAAAATAATACTACTTGCTTGCACAATTACCTTAAACAGAGTACTGTACTAGTGTAACTACATTGGGGGCTGGCAGAATTTTCATCTGTCTCTTAAGTTCCTGGAGGCAGGGACCACATATGCTTTTCTTATGTTCTCCTTAGCACTTCTCCTTGTGCCTTTCCATGCAGAAAGAATTGAAATATTTGTTGCTTACCCTCAACCCATTTATATCAAAATTCTAAATCTTTCAAGTGTCAAAAAGAACCCCTGCTGGCCCCTAGGTAGTACTCAGTGCATTTAACTCTGTGGATCTGATCCTAAGCATGAGGTCTGGGCCCTGGCTGGGGAGGGATTTGGACCTTACCTTACAGGTGCTCAAGGTAGCAAAGTGCCCAAAGCAGTGCCCTCTTCATGCTGCACACTTGCAGTCCTCCTGTTTGGGAATGGAACAGCACGCGTGGGAGAAGAAGTCTGGAGCCTGGCTCAGGGCACCCCCTGCTCCACCATAGCTGAGTACCTGCTGTGCGCTGAAAGCTTTAGGTGCTGGCAGTCACTGGAGAACAGACAAGCCTTTCTAATGTGGCTGATGTTCCAGTTGAGGAGAACAAGTAAGATGTACGAGAAATAAAGCATGAGGATGATTTAATATTTTTGAAACTGTAAGAGTGATACAAATTAATGCTGGCCAGAGAGCTCAGTGGACTAAAGCCCCTGCTTAGGCAGGTGCAAGGACCAGGGTTCCATCCCTGGTGTGCCATGCCAGGTCCCACCTCTGGGGCACCTTGAGATGGTCATTGAGACTGTGTGTGGTGGTACACACCTATAATCCCAGTGCTTGGGAGGCTGAAGACAGGAGGATCAGTTCAAGTCTGATTTGTGTAGTGAGACCCTGTAGACCCTGTACTAAATACACTTTTAAAAAGGGTAATACAAACTAGTAATACAATTTAAATTACTATTCAAGAATTTAAACATCAAATAATGAAAGGAACACAAATAATAGGCAAAAGCAGTCGTCTTCTACCATATCCCTTCTCTTTTACCACCCCAATATGTATCTAACTGTCCATTCAACATGTATGCACAGCTGCTATATGAGGGGCCTTGTTTCTCTTCTACATTACTCTGTAACTTGTTTTTTTCTAATTCAGTGTATCAGGAGCACTTTACATATATAAATCACTTAAATTTCTTACCACACAATGTTATGTAAGTAAGATGAGTGTTTTTGTAGGTCAATTTGCTTTAAATAAATGGAATTAAATATATTCTCTGCATCTCACTGTCTCCATGAACAATCTACTGTAAATCCTATTTTGCAGCTCTTATTTCATTCTTTTTAATAGCTATCTAGTAGTGATGGCATACCACAGTTTAATGAATCTCTTGCATATTGATGAGTTTTTACTTTGTTATCAGATTTTTTTTACTATTGCAATAAACATTCCAGTATATATGTAATTATGACGGTTTTACTTTCGTGTAATAAAGTCTTTGGGATAGCTGGAAAAATAAAAATAAAAAATAAAAACACTGGCAGTCTCAATTACTTAACCTCTTCATTTATTTCCTTCCAATATTTTCTAAAGTTAAAACTTAACTTTTACATGCACAAAGATACTTTCCCACTTATGTAGGGGCAGCATACACATAGATATCTTCTCTTGCTTTCCTTTCCAGGGGGCCCCATCTTGGTTTGGAAATTTGTTCCTCATTATCATATTTATGTAGTATGTCATCCTCCTTTCTCTGTAATGTACTCCCACTGCAGTCAGATTCATTAAACCGTTCAGGTATTCCTTTAACAGAGCCACTGTTATCAATACATTCTGTCTATAACTCAGCTCAGTTTAAAGAGGTGCTCGCCGCCAGGAGAGCATTGTGCTTTATCGCTCACACGTCCTTACTACTTTGAGAAATGTGCTCACTTCAAGATGAAACTCGCGTTATGTATTTAAGTGTATTGATTGGAATCTACAAAGTAATGCAGCAAAATAGATACGCTGTGCTTGTAGATAGAAACGTCAGGCTCAGAAGGGCAGAGCCACGTGGGCAGCCACAAGCGAGCTGAGTGAGAGTGGAGGTTCAGACCCAGGGTCCTACAGCAAGCTCTGGGACTATTCAACTGCACTAAGCTACCTTTCCCTCCACACTGTGGATTTGCGCGCGGTAGCTTCACACAGAGATCAGAGACGCGGCTCCCACCTTCCTTGCAAGCTTGCACTCCTACCGTCCTCACTGAAGCCATGGCCTTCACTTTTTCCAGTTTATTGGCTGCTTCTGTATCGACTTACACACTGCACCTCTTAAACTTCTCTCACCGTGCGCTGCCCTTGCGGTCACACTGTCTCGATTTCTGGTGCATTCTGCTGGATTCATGGTAGGCCCTCATAGCTACACAAGTGGCCAAGGGGGTCTTAAGCTGAAAAGGAGTTGGGGTCCAGAAATAAGCATGGAACGGGCTGAAGCCAGGTTCTGGCTTGCAGGCTACCCTCCCCACTTGGTCTTGCAGTTCTAGGGCGTCTTCCTAGCTCCCTCGAGGATTCTGTGCCAGTCCTTATGCATAGGGAGGTGCCTACTGCTGTCTAGGGCACAGAAAGAAACGAAGTATCTTCCCATGATGATTATCAGACCTGGGTAGCAGCATGGTGCTCACAGGTCTGACTAATTTAGTGCAAGATCCAGATTATTGAAAGGCAAACTCACAACTCTGGGGGCAGGAGGCAGAAAGGGGATATGCATGTTAAAGAGTCCTACGGGGTACAACACTGAGTACGTAAATGTAGGTAGGTCAAGTTCCGATCCCAAGGTGAGGTAGCAGGAAGGACAGGGATGCCATTCATCTTACTACCTACCCCTCTGCCCACCTCCTTGTAGAGTGCACTAGACACCAGCAGTGGACAGCAAAATTAACTCTAGACCTCATCATCACTAGCTGACTTGCACTTGGAGATCCACATTGACCTTGGTGAGTGTGCCAAGGACACAATGACTGCATAAGGAGAACTGGGGAAAGGCAGCATCTAGCCACACTTTCTCTTCAGGTGTGCATCTGTCACGAATCCTGCAGACCAAACTGAAGACTAGGTTTCAGCATGTAATGTTGTCTAATACAGTATGTCATCAACTTTTCTTTGAGCTTTAAATATTTAAGGATGACAAGGGTAGACTGATCTTTAGGTATTTATAAATGGTTCCCACTGTGGACAATTTTTGGTCCAACTTTTGTTGTTAATTACCTTTCTGTATCTCCATAGTTTTAGGTTAAAAACTAAAATCAATCCTGACCCCAGCTTATTGGTCTCACAGACTAATTTGGACATCAGATTTCAGAAGTGTATAATGATAAATTAATACAATGTGAGCTATGGCAGATCAAGGCTCATATTATAGCAGATCAAAGGAGATACCTTTTCTGTGGAGTGGGAATTGTTTATTGAAAATTCCAAGAATAAATTGCTAGGTCAAGGAGTAAGGATTCACTTTTTCCTTGCAGAAAAAGTCTGACATTTGACACCATGCAAAATACTTTTGGTGTCTGACTTTTCCCATTTTCCTGGAGACACAGGCCACTATAAGTCCCATCCCCCTGTGCTTTGGAAACGGCAGATAGTGAGCTCTAACAGGAGATAAGGGCAAAAGAAGCATTTTGGGGCTGATGCAGTGCAAAGCCCTTTCGTCGCTCTTAGTTTCTTTCTTCCATACTTTGCCTATATCCTGCAACAGTGGTGTCGTAGGAACGTATAATCCTGCTTAGCTGAGTTTCCCATGTGGACAGCAGTAGGCTTGTAAGCTGGCTTGAGCTACATCAAGATTGTATGTGCAAAAATAAGCCACGGGGAAGCGCCTGACACTTAACGTAGCATATTACTATGGAAGAACTTCAATGCGTCCTAGCTAACTCGGGCATTAGCAAAGTACTGTTTTGTTCTCTTAGCGCATAACTCTTATTCAAAGGTTTGTGGTACAGAATAAAAAAAATCATAAACTTTTACTAAAAGAGCATCCAAGAAGCAATACCATTTATTTGTCTCCTTCTATTTCCTGAACGAGCAACTCGCCAAGTTACAGGAGGGCGCTGTGCTCATTAGGAGAACTTAACACAAGTGACAGCCTTCAGAACCTGTGGAAAGGCAAGACCACAGGAAGCCTCACAGAAAAGCCCAGTGGTGGCGTGAGCGCTGTCACTGCTGTTCATTTCCTTGGCATTCCTTCTCAACATTTTTCCTTTCAAATTCTGTTAAAATAACAAAAATGAAATGTTGCAAGCAACTGAAACAACATAAATCATGACTACTTACACGCCTGTGGTCTTACTTCCATATTAACTCTGAAAGCAACAGGGTGTCTTCCTTCAAATGAAATACCAGGCAGGAGCATTGTTGAGCATGGACTGCGAAGAGACTCTGACTGAAGGTAGGAGGCAAATCAGACCTGCATGGCGCACCCACCTTTTCCCTACCCTTTGTCGTGGTCTTTCCCTGCTCTGAAAGAGCCAGTATCTGCAGGACCATACTGTGATACATAAACACCCATCAAGCAGCTCCTCATCTACACCTGATGTGCGTGGAGAATCTTCATCTTTCTTCAAAGTTCCTCAGTCCATTATTCTGCTTGCCAAGTTCTTTAGGATGTCTTACGTATGCTGAGGAACAAAAATCATTTTTTTGTTGTTGATGTTCACCCTTTATGATAGATAGAATTTTCCAAAGATGGTTTCCACAATATATTTTATCCCAAAGATAGCAGTGAAATTGTCCCATCAAGTGAGGGTGGTTATGAGCCCTCCTCTTCAATAATGGAGAGTTTCATGATAGAAGTGACAATGTATAACTTCCAAGGATAGATCAAAGGAATGCATGTACTTTCTTCTATGGTCTGGAGAAGTTTGGTCTTTATTTTATTTTTTCCCCTAGAGACTGTGTGTGTGTGTGTGTGTGTGTGTGTGTGTGTGTGTGTGTGTCTAGCTCAGCCCACCCTGGGGGCGGGGTTGGCATGACATGAGGTGCTGGGGATGGAACCTGGGTCCCTGTGTGCTTGCCCAAGCTTGTCTAAGCAGGTGCTTTAGACTGCTGAGCTATCTTCCCGGCCCCAAAGTTTGGTCTTTAAATCTAAGCGCCATGCTGGGGAAGGTCCAGGCTGTGTGGTCAGGCCTCATGGAGTTCTGGCTGACAAAGCTACCCTTCTGCTGACAGCCAGAATCAACTCAGTTGCCAAGATGAGGAAGCTTTCGAGACGACTGCAGCTATAGCCATCAACTGACTACCAGAACATGAGATGCATCCAGCAGGAGTGACCCACCCAAGCCCAAGCAGCCTTCAGACCACAAGACATAAGAATGACATAAAAGGCACTTTAGAGGGATTACTTTTTATGCAGCAATAGGTAACCTTGTACATTCCAAATTATTTACTGAAAATCTGCAATAGGCAAAACACAGCTTCTGTACCCAGAGAGTAAGCAGCAAATGAAGAAAATCTTCTCATAGCATTGCAGTGAAGAAAGAATGATAGTAAATATACAAATTCATTCTTTTCCAATGGTCTCAGGGTAAAATTCTATATTCAAAATTTTCTACTTGTTGCTTAACCTAAGTTTACAATTCTACATTATTAAACCATTTAAATCTGGACTGGAACCTTCCTAAACTGGATTAAAAATAAATTCCCTAGAAAAAAATCATGCTTATTTGGTGAATAATACCAAAGTCTTGTTTTCGTAAGCCACTTTCCTGAGTTATGATTGTCATGTGTATGCCTGGGAAACCACTATCACCTTTACCACCCGAGAAATTCCATCACCTTTCAAAGGTTTTTGCACCTTAGTTATTATTACCATTACTGTGTGTATGTACGTGTGTGTGTGTGTGTGTGTGTGTGTGTGTGTAGTAAGAGAGTAGGTCTCCTGGCAAATTTTAAGTACAGCAGACCACACTGACTGCTCTATAGACACCGTGATGCTAGTAGACATTGAGAATATACTGATCTTACAGAATGCGGGGATTGTAGATGAATGCCTCCACTCAGCTTTAATTTTATCTTAATTTACTCTTTGATTGCTTGCCTAAAAAATAAACATGAAAGGCCAGCCGGACAGCTCCGCTGATTAAAGTGCCTGCTTAGGCAGACATAGGGACCAGGGCTCCATCCCAGGTGTGCTGTGCTGGTTCTCCCCCCGGGGCCCATTGAGACTGGGCTTGGCGGCACATACCTGTAATCCCAGCGCTTGGGAGGATGAAAACAGAATCACTGTGAGTCTGACCTATGTAGTGAGACCCTGTAGACCCTGTACTAAATACAATTAAAAAACCAATAATAAATAAATAAATAAACATGAGACTGATATAAAGGTTTTACTTTTTTACTAATATAAGGCTTTAAAGCTATAAATTTGCACTACTTTAGATTTCAAAATATGGATATATTGGGGGTTTGTCTGTGTGTGTGTGTGTGTGTGTGTGTGTGTGTGTGTGTGTGGTACTGGGGAACGAACTCAGACCTTGTGCTCGCCAGGCAGGTGCTTATGCTGTTAAGCTACCTCTCAGGCTATTGTGTTTTAATTGCCATCTACTTCAAAATATTTCTCATCTTTGGATACAATATGCTCTTTGACTCATATGCTTTTAAAAAGTGGATTATTTAAGTCCCAGTTATTCTGGACTTTTCTATTATTTTATTTCAATTTTTCTGTATTTTATTTTGTGGATATCAACATAATTTTGGTCAGAACATTTTCTGAAAAATTTAAAACTGAGATTTGTCCTATGGCCTAGTACATGTAATATTTTGTTTTAAAAATCCTTTTAAGATAATATTTACTTTCAATTTTATAATGGATTTTTCTATAAATATCATATTTTTCTATAAATATCTAATAAACCCATAATACTTATCACATTGTATATATTGAGGTTTTTTAGATTGTTCTATTTGCTGCAAGATGATTATTAAAGGTTTTATCCTTTTATTTAGTGCATATTACATTACATATACTTCCCACAAGGCAAATGTACCAAAATAATTTTATATATTACTGATATACTGATACTTTCATTATTATTGACATTCTTTGGGATTTTTTATTCTTTGTTTCTGGTATTTTGGTTCTGATGTCTGAGATAATTTTGGTAAGTCCCATCTGTAGAAGTTTTACATCTGTGTCATAACATGTAATTTTGTTCCTCACAGACAAGAATATCTTTGTTTCTTGCTTTTTTATCCTGTCTGACAATTTTTTGCCATCTGATTGATTCGTTCATTAAACCTATTGGCTTTTTTCTATTGAGGACAACTCTCACCTACCAATTTAAATGGACTTTTTGCTCCTGTTTTTCCTTTCTTTGGTTTCTCCACTTTCTTTATCCTCTAGCTCCTGAACTTCTCCTCGCATCTTTATTTTTCTCTTGTGCCTTTTGTAGTGCCTTCCGTATTACCACATTACTTTTCACATGTCTTGCCTGTGGAACTAAGTCATCGAGTCATATTCTTTTGTCCTTAGTGACTTACATGCACTCCATGCTAAGTAATTACTTGAATTCTGCATCAATGGACTCACAATATTCTGATATTTAATATTGCAATTACCATTTTGAATATTTTATACTTCTACTAGACTCTATTGTTATTAGAAATTTCTCTTAAACTGTCACATGTAACAGCTTTTATGTTTTATGATTTTATTACTGATTTCTAGTTTATGGTATTGTAACCAGGAAGTGATGCTTATAATATTTCTAATATATGGGATTTATTGAATTATCTTTATAGCTTTTATATGATAGTGTCTTGTGATTGTCTTACCTATTCTTCACAAGATATACTAAGAGCATTGCATTTTGCATTTATTATTAAGATTTATTATTAAGATTTATTGTTGATTTTTTATGTTGTTTAGATTTTTTCCACCTTTACTTTTGTCTTCTCCATCTTGTTTTGAGGGCAGTATTTCAAAGTAATCTCTGATGAGTGTAGTGACCTACGCAGGCATCTCTAGCTTCCATGCACTGGGATACTCGTACATAGATATTTATAATAATTGTGTCATCACCGTGAACTGGGTTGTAGCATTAAACATGTCCTTTCTTTGTCATGCTCAACCTTGTTTAGCCTAAACACTATTTTATCTACCACACAAGTGTTCCTGCTGCTTTCTTGTTGCTTTCAGTGACCTGTTTCTATACACGTCTATCCTTTCCCCATCGTTTTCCCTTGGGCATGTCTCACAGCCAGTAAATATTTGATCTAAAATGGGCCTCCTTTTCGCAGGTAAGTGAGGTCATCACATGTACATAAATAACTGATTTGAGTCTCTATCATACTTCATAAGTGTGTTTATTATGACAGAGTTGCTAGGATACATGTTTATTTGCCTTTACACAGTATTTTTCCCAATTCTACTTCTTTCCTTCCCACTCCCTTCTCATTTTGATTTTCATTATTTTCACAATATATAACATTCTCACATTAGTAAATTGCCCTTGTTAGATTTTATTCTGGGGGCTACAATATATAAGCACACTTATTCATGACTTGAGGATTTCCAGTAATCTGTCCTATGGTTGAAACTAGCCCTATAGTCTCTTCAAGGACTTGCAAGTATAAGATTTTACAAGTCCTTGTGTCTTTAAAATGAATTTTCTGTCATCATAATTCTTGGAGGACAGTATAATGGATATATAACCCTCACCACCATGGATGCTTTCCTTTGTTGCTTTTGACAGTATGATGACTATTTAATTTTGACAGTATGATGACTATTTAATTCTTTCATACTTGTCAGGTTGACCTTTTCTCCTGGAGACTGTGAAGAGATTTTTCTCTTATTCAAAGTGAAATATTTTTTTTCCCCAGCACTGGGGTAAACACTTATTTTACTGAGCTATCTCCCCAGCCCTGAAAGTGATATAATTCGATTGTTCTCTGGTACTGGGGATCAAACTCAAGACCTTGCACTTACCAGGCAGGTGCTTATGTTGCTGAGCTATATTCAGGGCCCAAACTGAAACAATTTTACTAGCGTAAGCCATAGATTTTCTTGTTTGAGGTGAATCTTCGCAGGTACTTAGTAGATTGAGATTTATTTCTGCAAAAACTTATTGCAATATACTTTAAAATACTGTATCCCATTTGTTCCTTATTTTATTTCACAAAGGCTATAATATGTAAACCCACCTTTGCCTGCCTGCATTTCTACCACTCTTCTCTAAACTGTAAGAACATTTATTTCATTTTTATGTTCCAAACTCATTTTCTGCCTTTTAATTCAATGCCTACCACTGCATTTTTACTTGAGTCTCTTCCCTGTCTGACTCTTGATTTTCTTTTCACTTAGGATATAACTTCGTATTTTAAAAATTTCTTTTGTAGACTTAACTACATTTTCACTTCTATGTGTTTTGCCTATTTTTAAAAGATATTCGACGTTAGTCTTTTTTTATGACAAATGCTTGTCTAGGTATATTTTAACCTATTTCTAATATTACCTTAGAACTTCTCATTTGTAGATTTTTGGTGTGGCAAATTTTAATTAGCTGATACATATTGGATCTTATTATTTTAATGACTTTCTAACGCAGGACTTTCTTCTCCATGGGTTTTTTGGGTGGTTGGCTGGTTAAATTTTTGCCGGCACCTGATTGCTTTTGCAGTGTCTCCCGCTTCTGTCAGGATAGCAAATTTCACCTCACAGTGGCTCTGTGAACCGATGTTCTGTCTTTTATGCTTGATATTTTTGTCTTTCAGGATTCTAAAGTGCTTCCCTTTGACCCGCTTCTTTCGCGCAGCACGGGGCATGTCAGGCTCATAAAAGGTTCTGCTTTTGTTCACATGTCTTTTATTGCAGTTCCAAAGGATTTGTCTTTCTTTTAGCCTTTCCTTTTCTAAAAAACAATGCCTTTAAGTAACGACTGACGATTCAGATTGCGTGGATTTTTCAATTCCTTGTATCCTATGTCCCGATCGTCTAGGATCCATTCTTTAGTATGCCCATAGGTAAGGTGGGGGAATTTTTTCTCACAGTTCTCTTTGATGGACATTGGACCCATAGTTAATTTTAATTATTTGATTTATTCTGTCCGGGGTTTCTTTTTGTACTTGTTAGATATTTAATAGCACATTTGTGTATTTTATTAGTCTTTACATTTTTCCATAACATATGTTGGTATTTTTCTTTTCCTTTTTCTCCTTCCTTCCTTCCTTTCTCCTTTCTTACTCACCCTCCTCCTTTCTTTTTTCAGCACTAGGGATTGAACGCAGAGCTTTAGCCCTGAGCTACATCCTCACATCTTTTCAAAAAAAAAAGTTTGAGACAGGTTCTTGCAAAATTGCCTAGGCTATCATCTACGTAATGTCTATCTTGTCATCAACATTTTACAATATAGTTGAGTTAATAATGCTTGTATTTCTTCTTTAGTGCTTTCACAGTATACTTCTGATTTTTGTTGTTTTTCTAACTTACAGCTAAAATATGTCTTCTAAGAGAACTAGAATCAACTGCTTCTTTAAACATGTTATTTTTCTGTATCTAACTTATGAACTGAATATAAAATTCATATTATAGCAGTTTCAGTCCTTCAGTGCAGGACTTTGGAATTTATCCCTTGAATTAAAGAACTACTTTTCAAAATCAATAGCAAAAAAGAATTAAACATCATTTTAACCAGTTAAAATTGTAAGATTCTGTGGTTTTGAGGCACAGAATAAAAAATTGAAATGAAGATATTTGAGTGTGTTCAGCAAGCAAATGTTTTAGAAATATAACAAGCAAAAGTTCGTGCACAAAGAATATTTAAAAATATAATTTCAAACATAATATATTAAAATATAAAAGCATCAAAAGAAAATATACTAATATATCAATTTATTTGAATTTGTTTAAATATATTAATATTTCAAATTAAAATATTTACATTTTATATTTAAAATTTAAGTGTATTAATATATTTCTATTAAAATATATTAATAAAATATTAATGTATAGTAATATTGAATATATTAATATTAAAAATTCTTAGGCAATATGCACACAGATGTACTTGAAAACACTTAGGAGTGCATATTGAAACAAAAACACGACTTTTTCTTCTTGTAAAGAAGTAGAACATAAAAGCATTTCAGGAATCAACCCGCACCTGACCGGCGCTCCACAGCGACAGGGCGTCTCTGCGCAGAGGAAGCGTGCGCTGAGCATTGTGGGATTTGTAGTCCGCGCGGCGTCCGTAGGCGCCCTTCACTTCCGGCCACTCTTTCAAAGCGCTCAGAAGCGGGCTGAGGGTTAGCGCAAGGTGATTCGGGCGGCTCTGTGCCTGGAGCTGGCCAGGTCCCACAAGTTGGAGACCTCGCGTGATCGGGAGTGGAAGGAAGGGGTGGTGTGCGGCGGACGAGCAGGGTACCCCCGTACACGTGACAGCGGAGAAGCGCCTCTCTTTGGGGCGGGAAGCGAGTGCGCAGGCGCGCTCCGCCGCAGCGCTTCTTCCGGTAATTCGGTAGACTTCCGTCCTGTGATTCTCTTTCCTGGAGTTCTTCTTCCGGTTGTTCTCTTTCTTTGCGCTCTCATCTGCCTGAGAGCCAGTCCTGGGTACTGAAATTTGGCAGGTCTGCGTCCAGAGTTTTAAAAAGGGTAACAGGAAGGGAAAACTGAACCCCAAAGTTTAAACCATTGTGATAAGTAAATAAAACCCCCAACCAGGAGGCCAGTTTTGCCCCCCTGTGATCTGTGTCTTGAACTGCTATAGACCTGGCTGTCTCCTGTTAAACTTTAGGTCCCTTGAACAGCCTTTCGCGGCTGCTCTTACGAATGTGTTGCTGCAGGCAGAGCCTGTCCAGACTACCTGCCAAGATCACTTGCTCCAAGCCTTAGTGGAACAGAGCACATCATTACTTTTCTAGACTATATGCCAAAGCCGTGACGTTTTGTACATCAAGCGAGCCTCATTTAGAAGTAAATAGCCCATTTTGTTCCTCAGAGTGAATGTCTCCCCAAAATAGCATTTTCCTGACACATACAACCCTAGGTACAAAGGCAAAATTCAGATTCTAGAGTGGAAGGGAAGGAAGTACCCTAAGTATCAGGATTATACTCTGAAATGAAATTCCTCTGAGTTGAGACCTCCTGCAGTTAAACAGGGAGGACATAGAGAGCTTCACAAGACTGGAACTCCTGTATCTGCCCTTCTCATGGAGTTTGTGGCCCAGGCAGAGGGTAGTTTGGAAGGAACAAGCACATCTGAGAAGAGAAACAATCACAACTTAACTTGAATCTGAGCAAGAGATGAAAATGACTGAAGCGTTTCTGTACATAAAGTACAAAAGGCCTTTGAAAGTGGGTAAGTGAGGAAAACTAAGGCTCAGGAAGCAGGAGGTAATAGACTCAACATATTGAAATCTTCATTTCATTCTGGAGCCCGGGACTGGCTGCTCTGAGCTAGTCTGGTCCCTAACACTTCTTTCTTCCCTACTACTTCTGTTTTCTTTACAGTTCTGCCAGAGAAGGAGGCCATGGCCCAGGAACTGCTGAACTGATTATTTTTTTGTTGTCTCATATTTTGCTTCTGAAATGCTGTAATAATTACAATTGGCTGATCTTTTCTTGTTTTTAGTAAAGGGAAATGTATTTTCATTCATCTTAGTTATGTTCTTATATAAATTTGTCATGAATATTGACTTAAACGGGTTAAGTTCCTGTTAGGCTGTATCTAACACATTTTCATCAACTATTCAATGTATTTATTATTATTATTATTATTATTATTATTATTATTATTTTGAAGTACCAAGGATTGAACTCAGGGCTTTGCACTTGCCAGGCAAGCACATATTCTACTGAGCTATCTCCCCAGCCCAACTATTCAATGTAGACCTTTGACTTATATGTGTTTCTAATTAAAAGCAACTGGTAAGTGTATTTATTAACACTGAATTCGTGACATCTGTTTTTCTTTACAATGTAAAATTATACTTTGGCATAAGTTATTCATTTAAATTGTTTTGGAACCTGCACTTCTTCCTTTGTTTTTTCTCATTTAGGATTCAAACTCTGATTCCACCATAAATTGTGCTTTTATTGCTGATCAACTAAAAGATTCCAACAGATCTTTCACAAAGAGAGAAATGAAAGACCTCTGACAATTGCACTGAGCCAGTGAGTAAGGAAAGAAACAGAAAATGTACAAAGGTTAGAAACAGCAGTATTCGTTACTGTTTTCTGTGCTCAGTTGATTCCTTACTTCTTTCCTGTGATTGTTCCTTTTACTGCTTTTTGTGGGGAGTTGGGCTTCATCATCGCTTATGTGTTTCAGAAAATGTACTTCCCTAAGTACTTTCATGTTTGAGAATCCCTAATAAAACTTTTTCTCCAGTAAATTATAAATACAGTTCTCAAAATGGTTCACCTCCTCTCATTTCACAAAATCATTTTGACTCCTGTGTATGTGTGTGTCTTCTCATCAAGTGCACGTTGTTGAATTCTTATATTGCACAATATTCATGGGAGGTAGAAGGGTCTTACGTTTCATCTGGATAACCTTCCACTACACCTTTACCTTTCTTTTGCTGCTTTCATTTTTTTTGCCAGCATTTATTGGCATATTATTTTTTATCTTGCCCTTGGTTTTAAAACCTTATTTTGTTTATCCCAAGTTGCTTGTGATGGCTCGAAATGTCTGTTTTGGTCAAGGCAGGCAGATCGTTACAACTGTAACTCCAAACTGTCTGAGGCACTTGCCTTTGCTTTGAAGCTGCACTGAGAATTTGCGGTTGCATCCTCATACTTCTTGGAGTAGTGGAATGTTGAGAATGGGGAGAACTTATTCAAGACAGCCTTTAGGCCTTTGCTGGAGGCCTGTGGCTTGTGCTTTCCACCCTCAATTTGGAGTAAAGATACTGCGATATCATCCTGCAGACACTGCATATTGCCTCAAGCTGACTGGCCTATGGCAGCTGCCCTTGAATATTTTCAACAGAAGATGAAGGGAACATTTTGGTTATAAACTCAGGAGACATTGTCATGGCTTGTGTCTAGATGTCCCCACAAAGCCTTGGATACTCACAGGCGGGAGTTTTGAGAGGTGGCTGGATCTAGGGTGTTTGATGCTGGGATTCAGATGTGTGGTGCTCAGATTAAGGGTGCCTGATTTCTAAATTAGTCCACTGAATTGATCCACTGATTGATCTAGTGTCATTTGTGTGTGGATAATAGCAAAGTCTACCCAGGATGTGAGTGGCACTAACTACAAGGCAGGTAACCTGGACAGAAAGAAGGTTCTTGTTGCTGCTGCTGCTGCTGCTTGGCTGCCTGATGCTTTGGGCCTTCCACCAATGGCTTCTTCTGTGGTGCCCTCTGCAGTGCCACCCTGCTGTGAAGTCAGCCAACTGTGGTGGAAACTTCTGCAAAGGGGGAGTCAGAATTAACCTTTCATCTTTAACTTTTGGTGTCAGATATTTTGTCTCAGCAAAGAAAGAAGTAACTAAGGCAGGCATTTCCAAGGGGGTATAGCTTGAAGATTAAGAAAAACTAGAGTTTATTTGTAAGAGTGGATGCCTGGAGAGGAGAGAACATTGAGAACATAGATGAGAGGATGAAGGGAAGGACAGGAGGGAAAGACACGGGGAGGAAATTATAAATTTACAAGCATTTGCAGTTCCCATTAGTTTGCTTCTGTTTTAGATAACTGCAGAATCTGAGTACTGTCAAAAATGCTTTCTGTACATCTCTACCTTTCCTGTGATTGTCAGCTTCCCTCTTTATGTCATGGTCACTTTTGTGGATAACTAATAAATGATAAATTGTGCTTTTGTTTTAGGAACCAGTAACATTCAAGGGTGTTTTTGTGGCCTTTACCAAGAAGGAGTGGAGACAGCTGAGTCCTCCGTAGAGGACTATACCTCTATATAGAGAAATAATTGTGGTGAACTATGGGAATCTGGTCTATGTGGGTAAGTATAGCATTTATTTTCCAATTGAATACTTTTTGTTTAAGAATGTGTGTTTTCTCACATTTTTTATTATCTAAAAATTTTTCATTAGGGCATGTTTACAGCACACAGTGATCTCATTCACCAAGGGGAATGTGGGGAGTTGGTACATGTATATAACGTATCTTAATTTTTTTTATGTCCCCTTAAATCTAAGTCTCCTCACCACTTGCCAAAGATCTATCAGGTGTGAATAGCCATGTGTCCTCACAGTATTCTCCTGAATTGAGCATTCCCCTCAAAACTCAGAGCTTTCATGTCCAATTGATCACTATGATAAGCAGCTTCCCATCACTCTTTGAAATACCTGAAATAATCACATTAATAATGGAAAGGTTGGGGCCAGGGGTCTAGCTCAGTGGCACTGCACCTGCATAGCAAGTGTGAAGTCCTCAGTTCAATTCCTGGTAATGCCCCAGTAAAACATGGGAAAGATCTAGCTTGGCTTACAACTTCAGAGGTTTCAGTCTATGGTTGCTTGGCCCCATCACCTTTGGACCTGTAACTATGTAGCACATTAAGGTTTTCATACTTAAGACTTTTTCACAATTTTAAATATTTCCATATAATTGACAAAGTTACCGAGGTTGGGAGGTAAGTGAGGAAGACTCAACTATGTCTGATTCACCAGTTCCTCCAGAGTACTAGAAGACTAACTTGATGTCCTACCGCCATCTTCCCCCTTCACTAAACTAGTTATTCTTCTTTCCTTCTGTTTCTTAAACACATTCTCTCAGGTGGCAGCCATGTGTGATGTTCTCTCTAAAGGATGGGAGCATTCAGATACAATACCCTGTCCTCGGACATTGTTCCTTCTTTGTTATTCAGAAAAGTAGAACCTAGTTACAACTGCAGAAATCCCCAATCTCAGTGGTTACACATATACCTAGATCCTATTCTATCTTACATTATATTATGATTTTATGAATATCCCTTACCTGAAATGCTTGGGAATAGAAGTGTTTAAAACTTCAATAACTTTTTAAAAATTTCTCAATAATGGTTGTTAAATTTATATTCATGTTTTCAAACTCTGTACTGTTTGTACTGTCACTTGTTATTGTGGTTTTTGTATTTCTGCTATTTGTTTTTACTCTTCAAAATTTGAAAAATTGGAAAAAATTCAATATTTGATAAAAATAATGCTAATATATTGGTGCTGAGGAACAGGTTGAAACATGAAATTCTTCGAATTTTACACACATAACCTGGAAGAATGTCATAGAGGCTTTTAATGCATACTTCTGTTTTTTTTTTTTTTTTTTTTTTTT
>NDGM010983090.1:0-15200 GCA_002564305.1 Octomys mimax | reverse complement strand
CCCAGGGAAGTCAAACCTGAACAGCTTTCCTTATAGCCCATGGCCATTGAATGCAAAAATAAACCCTGAGTGGGAAACTTTGTGACACTTTCAGATTCCATGCTGTCATCTCAGACATACAGCCAGGAACGTTCTCTCTTCCTCCAGCTTAAAAATGGGACAATCTGGTCTCTGTAGTGTCAGGTACTTCATTTCTTTCCATGGGATAAGTCTCTCCCCAGTTCATACAACTGCCACTCTATGGCAGGGAGACAAAATCT
The DNA here is from genome assembly GCA_002564305.1 of Octomys mimax. Taxonomy (NCBI): domain Eukaryota; kingdom Metazoa; phylum Chordata; class Mammalia; order Rodentia; family Octodontidae; genus Octomys; species Octomys mimax. Next base: position 14,940 of record NDGM010983090.1, on the reverse strand, counting down.
GAAGTCCTCTGTGGCAGAGCTGGGGTGTGGCCCAGCAACCATGCTGTGGGCCCCTGACCCTGTTCCTGGATACAAGGACTCTCAGCTGAGAGTTCTAAAAGCCAGAAGGTGGTTCTCTAAGTGTGGTCCCTAGAACCCATCATTGTCACCTGAGAACATCTTAGAAAGGCAAATTCTTGGACCCTAAACCCTAGGCCTGCTGAATCAGAGACTTGGCAAATGGTTGGAAAAGTTGTGTCTTCACACCATCCAGGCAGCTCTGATGCCTACTCAAGTTTGAGAATGGCTAAGCTAACTACTTTCTATGCAGTACACAGTGATTCCCCGAGTCCAGTTTTCATGAGGAAGTGAACTGAAAGTGCATTGCCATTTTCTCACTTTGGTAAGAAAGGAATGTTGCAGAATAAACCCTTGCTAACATTTAATATCAAACTTTCTTCATAAAAGAAAGAGCTCTTGATCACAACGGTAAAAAAGTAGAATACAGGCAGTCCCTTTTGCTGAATTAAATTAACTTTATGAAAGACTCACTCCCATGTCCTCATTTTGTTCCACTTGCTGTTGATGGATGAAAACTCTCTACCGCTATCTGGGGCTAACAGTTTGTGTTCACTATTCTATTGCAGTAAAGCAAAAAGAGTTAGAGATTATTGTTAGTTAAAGCGACCAGCAGCTGTTTGGGAGTTCCCCCAGCCCATCCTCCACTGGACCAAGGCAATAGAAAATGAAAAGCCGCAGCTTGCTTTCCCATGTCCCCATGGAATCAGCCCTCTTACCCACTGGACAGCTTTCTTCATAATTATAGGGACAGTATCCATTTATCAAAGCAAAGATCAGAATGTGACTAGAAGGCCTGCCAGGGTGAGAGGCACCATACCCAGTGAGATACACCATGGCCAGCTGCTTAGGCTATTGGGCCTTGCTCCCAAGGGGGCTCTGGCATGTGCACAGAGGCAGAACTCCAAGCCAGGCACTGCCTGGGCTCACCCATGAGCTGATGTCCCCCAACAGTGCAAGGCCCTCAATTCCAAGGATCCAGGCTGGAGATGACTAGCAAGAGTCCTAAACACAGGAAGCCTCCACCTTGTGGGAAATGGCAGAAGCTCAAGGCCAGAGTAGCAGATCAATTTCCACATGGCTTTGGGAGTGGCCATGGTGACCCCGGTTTTAGAAGAAGGTCTTGTCAAGGGATTTCCTGGCATGGCCTCCAAAACTCTTGTCCTCTACTTTCCTTTGCGCCTTTTAAAGTTCAGCAATGTGAAGTTCCAGACTGCTCCAGTCTTTACACACTGTGAAGTAGACCATGGATGTGGAGCATGGAGAGTGAGTGTGTGCACTTGTGTGCTGGTGAAATTGCATCTGCCGCACATGAGAGGATATGTTCATGTAATGAATGTCCCAGAGAGAGGTGAGAAGTCCCCAGCCCACCAGCCTGAAGTCTGCTGCTTCAAGCATGCCTGTGCTTCACACTTCCTATCATTCTTCACTCTGCCTGGAGCAAAGACGGCTGCCCTCTTGCAGTTCTTACAAGTCAGAAACCTCACTCCACTAGAAAAATGAGACTTTCCATTAATTAATGTTAAGTGCCATTGCTCTCGCCCTGTATGATTGCCCTCTCTTGAGACCAAGGGAGAAATTTTCTTCCGCCCCTTAAGCTAATCAGCACTGAGTATTGAGATATTGAGAGGCCAAATAGTGCAATTGAATCCTGTTTATACGGCTAGCGCTAGTGAAGACCGAAGGCCTGTCCTTAGCTGCCTTCTTCCCTAAAGGTTTGGGAAATCTCTCTTTTCATATTCACTTTGCTTGCCAGAAAATACAGCCTTTGAAAATCCACATCCCCATAAGCTCCCTCTCACACCATTTCCCTCCCACGGGGTTTGCTGGCTGTTGTCACCCCCACTAGACACAGGCTTGCTGCTCCCCAGCCCTGCCTCAGGCTTCCCTGCCTTCCTTTGGATGTATCTAGGCCAGGCTCCTCACTCCCACATCAAAGGGACAGGGAGGACAGCATAGGCAGATGCCCTTGAAGGGAGCTGTAAAGTCTGTTATGGTGAACAGTCCACACAGGCTGGCAGAGGTGGGGCTGCAGACCCAGGCAGCGCAGTGAAGAATTCGGGTCCCTCCATCTACAGAGATAATTAACTGTGACTATTGAAAATGGCAATAACTGAAAGTGCCATTTATTGCGTGCATCTGATATGGCAGACAGCATCCGAAGAGTTGTACTTCCATAAATCACCTCCATGAAACTTAAAGAAACAGATACTATGCTCCTTATTTCACTGATACAGAAATGGGCATGAGGAAAACATTGAGAAACACGTTCAAGGTCACAAGGTCAGTAAATACTAAGGCAAAGGTCTGAATGAAGCCATCCCACTGCATGGCCCAGATTTTTGCCCAGTGCTATCTGCAACTTAGATGAGGAGCCAGTAATGATCTTGATTGCAGTCTTTGGAGTTAATCCTCTCAGGGACTCTACAGACTAGAGAATGTATCATTTTCCCGTTGTAGAAAAGGAAGACAAAATTCTGAGGACTTGAACCCCAAGTAATAGCATAGCAGGTGATCTAGGCACAGCCGTTCCCGTCGTGCAGTGCGCATGACTGCCCTGCCAGAAGAGAAGGCCAGACCTGCCCTCAGGCCCCGGAGTCAGCCTGTGTCTCCTGTCTCCCTGCAGAAGAGTTCCTTCATGGCGCTGTGCACACAGCACATGCTCTAAGCTGACCAGCGATGGTTTGGGAACTTTTCCGCCTTAGTCTCCTGGTAGTGACAACAGAAACTGCGTTGTGGTGGCCACATGGAAGTTTTCAGCATTATTTTCATTCTAAATCCAGCTAAAGCCTCTTACACAGATATCAGCAAAGAGTTCCTTGAACGTGTCCAAAGTGACAGTCACCCCGGGGCCCATGCTCAGCTTGATTTGTGGTACTGGCACCTTCCAGAGAAATCACGGCCTAGCAAGGGCCGTGTATGACACTGCATAAGTGACTCTCTCTCTTGGAGCTTCCATCTTCCTATTTGTAAGATTGTCTCAACACACTCTAAACTGAATAATGGTAAGAAATAAAGCCATGCCCTAAGAGACAAGAGTAGGGCTGCTACTAGAGACAAGAGTAGGGTTGCTACTAATGCCCCTAGTGACCCTCCTGGTTCCTACCTGTGGGTCTTACTTTTTTATTTGGTTCCCTCATAAAAAGACCTGTTCAAAATACTATGTTGGCTTTGAGCACAAAGAGATAGAGATCCCTATGCATCCTTGTTAGGGTATAGATTCAGGAAGCTGGGCTGATCCCTCTATTTCTGTTCCTGGGATAGAGAGGACATTTTTAGCCCTCCCCATGCCTAATCTTCCAGTGCATCTAGAGGCAAAGTATGCAAAAAGCAACCTTTGAAAGCTACTCTGTATTTTTAGAATTTTATGTTTTCTCTTTAGTCATAATCCAATGAGTGATCTAGCAGCTTATCCTCCTGACAAGGGACAGTGCATATATAGAAAGATAAAATATGTGCTACCACACAGCCTAGGGAAAAAGTGCCTTTTCTCCCCTGAAGTCTTCCCACTAGCGATTCTGAAGGTTGACCCCGTGATGGCATTTGTATTACTCTTGGCCCATTCCATCCGGTAAGTTTTCAAAGCCAAGGATAACTGAAAATTGTAGATTGCCGACACTGTCTGTACCTCACTGACCATGTAATTTAACAAATGACTTTTAAAAATGTGCTCCGGATGCAAACTGTATGTGAACTTTGGGGAGGTTTGTAGAACTGATTTTATAACTATGTAAAAAATGTACTTCAATGTCTTCACTGAAATTTTAACCAGTTTCCTAAAGTATCTAAGTGACCTCATAGGGTAGTGATTAAACTGCCACATCAACCATGGAGAAGAACAGGACAATCTTTTGTCATGAAAGCAGATCTGAGGGGAATGGTCACAAAAGGTTCAGGAATTTCAGGAGCCACTGACAGAAAGATGCCACTCTGAGGGTCTAGAAAAGGCATTTGAATTAAAGGTTATGCCAGTCAGAAGAGCCTGCAGTCCTGCAGTACACTGCAGGGACAGCCAACACCATATTACACTGTAAGCCAACAACAAAGTTAGTTTCTTGCCCACATTACATAACTGCTATGGCTTGATGAAGGACTGTTCCACACAATTGCTGTTCTCATTCAGAGACACAAGACAAGGGCTTCTTCATCATCCAGAGCTAGACCATCTGAACAGAACGTGTGCTTCCTCAGTCTCTGCAGTGGGGGAAGAGATGATCAATGACATGGGTTTTCCATTGGCTTGCCCTAGGAAAACAAGCATTTCCTCTTACATTTCATTGGTCAGAAACCAGTTGTATGACCCCCCCTACCTAACTGCGAAGGTTTCTGGAAATATTATCTTCCATACTGCTGGGAGAAGTAAAAAGCAAGATATTAGTGATCACAAGTAATGTCTAATGAAAGAATCTATGATCAGGGCTGTAAGGAAAAAGAGAAGATGTAATAGGATAGCTAGGAGTCTGCAGAGGTTCCTGGAAGGGCTCATCACAGCCCTACTCTTGGATAAAAGAGGGCTGTTGGGATGTCATCAAATTTGGGCAAAGTTTTTAGTAATTTTCAGGGACCTAGAAAATGTTAGCTTTAAAGGCCCTTTCAGTTCTATTGCTTTAACATGCTATACACTGTATAACTTTATCTTCATCTAGCTGTCAAATCCTAAAATCAATTTCCTCAATAAAAGCATGTGAGCATTAACTGTGAAATCTCTCATTACTATCGTCACTGATGGAATCTAGGAATTGATCGCTCACAGATCTAGACTCCAACTTTGGGTTGAGCTAAGCCAGAAAGCATGGGCCCCTCCCCTAAATGTACCACCTGTGGGAATGAAAAGATCAGGGGTTAGAGAGGGGCGCATGCATTAAGGTTCCAAACTAGCCTAGTTTCCCTTTCTCAGTTGATCTTAAATGCATAAAAATTTCTGTCTTTTCTTTTCTACCTCTAACTCCTGAATAAGACAAAAGATACTATCATCTCATTGAATTGCTTTATTTTCAGCATTCTGTCAGCAGAGAAGTTTTTCTTTGAGTTTAAGTTTCATTACCATAAACTGGGGATAATCAGACTTACCTTACAAAATTGTGAGAATTAATGAGCTGGTGGACAGTGAGACTGTGGGAAGGAAGAGTCCAGAACCTTAGAGCCAGAAAATTTTCATGAGTTAGGACTGTTTTCCCTATTTATCCCAAGCTTAGAAGCCTAACAGATACAGAATCTGTGGAAGCCATACTGATGCGCATAAAGCACTGCGCACTGTTCCAGGCACAGAGCAGCCCTCTCTAGGGTCGGGATCAGCGCTGCTGCTGCTGTTCCAATCACTGTCACCTGTTGTGCCATCTGATGCTGTCTTTCAAAGCTACTATGAAGGCCATTTATTTGCACTTTGCTTTACTGACCAGAACTCCACTCATGGACATGGCTTTACCTGTCCAGAGATGCTTTTTATCAGAATATAAGAATATATTTTAATTTCTAGTCTTAGCCTCATCTTGTTAGCACTGTCCTATTCTCTTTTAGCAGTAGCTGCTGGGAATGGCACCAGAGTGGCTTCTCCTGCTTGTTTATCAACATGTAAGCTCTCAGTGATACTGTGACTTTTGTTTTCTTTTATGAATTGCAGTTCCAGTGGCAGATATCAAAGCCGTGGTGACGGGAAAGGACTGCCCACATATGAAAGAGAAAGGTGCCCTTAAACAAAACAAGGTATGATTTCCAAATTATTGGGAACAGCTCTGACTGCACCATGCAGCCAGTAATTATGATGGCTTAAGCCTTTCTTTCTAGCAGTGTGTATGGGGGTGTGTGTTATAGTGCATCGCATGTCTTTGACATCTATTTCCTTCCTGATTCATATTGTCTCTTGCCCTTATTCTTCTCACCCTGACCATTTTCTAATACCCACCGTCTCCTCCTTTCTTTCACTTCTTGTCTGTGATCAGCACTAGGAATTGCCCTGGCTGTTCTCACCCTGTCCTCCCCAGCTTCCTCCCTCATCCCTATTCATTCTGTCTTGGCCTCTTGTTTACGCTTGTCTTCCCTCCCCAGTCTTATCCATAGCAGCCTCTCTGGGGTGTCACTGAGACAGTCAGACACCAGCTGCTTGGATCTTAGAAAACTTCAAGGACCTGATGTCCTTCAGTGTGGTGGAAAGTAGTCTGTGAAATAGCTCAAACCCAGCTTAGAGGGGAGAAATTGCCCAGTCATGTCTGTTGCTTAAAGACCCTTCATTTTGCAAGTTCTCAGTGTCCTCTCTGAGTTTGCCACCAGCTGTCACCATCACAGCCCAGGATCCAGCACAGACAGTACAGGAAGAAGCATTTTGTGGAAAGACGGAAGAATTTCCTTAGCCCCAGGCTGAAGGCACTTTCCCTTTGAGAGGCGTTTTTTGGAGAGCCAGTTCTTTGTTTATATTTCTTGGTATTTTGTGATGTGTAACAGTCATAAACAGAAGTGTCCAGATTTATCTAGGTTCTCAAAACATCTTGATCCTAAAATATCACTAGATCAATAGGTTGTTTCTTTCTTTCCAGCATCAGTATCTAAGAGGAAACCCAAAAGGATGCTTGTCCTATTTATCAATCAGTTAAAACAAGCAATCCCTGCTCTATAATTTCAGACACTGTAAGACAGAGGAGAATCTAGGTCTTTGACATGTAACCTTAGCTATGCATCTGAAAAAACAAACTGCAAGATCCTTGCTTCATAACATACCCGAGTGTAACTTCTCTCAAAACCACACACGTTCCTTCTCTGTTAAGTCCATCACAACTCTGTCATGGAATACATTTGAATGATAAGCATGGAGATGTAAGTGCACTGCCTAAGAGACCAGGCCTGTGAGTTACCTGTTACACAGGACCTTTGGGGTTTCCATGTCTTTCTTCTCCACAGTGTGGGGAGGTAGGGTCTGCACAGCTCAGCAGACTCCATGGAACGTCCTTACATGTAGCAGCAAGTCCTGTGCTGACCTCTTTCAGCACCCACAGGGCTTGCTGTGTGATCCACATGCCGGTTTCTCCATGCACGATCCTAGAGAACGCTGGCTCTGCTCTCTTCTAGGCAAGGTCCCCTGAGATGTATAGCACTTGGAGCGGAGAGGGAGAACCCGGAATCTAACAGGACTCTGACCCAGAGAAAGTGGGAAAGGTAGGGCCAGCAATGGAACAGGCTGCCTGAACTGGAGCCTACTGAGTGGGGACAGAAAATTATGTAAAACACATATAATGAAACTTGCTGCTACAGCCTGACACATACAGAGCTTGAAAGCTGTCACTCCCAGTCTAACAGCAAAAAGAAATGAGCAAAGTAGAAATTAGCAACTTTTCTTGGACTATTGGGAACATGGAACACCAAGAGCAGCAACAGAGTCACAGCCAAGATCTGTTTCCTGGTGCAGACTATATATCAGGAATATACTGCAGGGACACTCGGAGCATTTCTGTTGAACTGCTGCAGGCTGAGTGTGGACAGTAGAACTCCCCTGGAGGTTGTGATATGGGGGCAGTGGGCATACTTTCATGAAATCCAGAAGCACCAGCAAATTCTTCCAGTAAATATTCCAGGAAGATCTCTCACAGCCATGGCAGGAGATGGGAAAGAGCAACTATGAAATAGGCCAGAGCCTTCTTCATCACAAAGTCCTTTTCCTTTGGCCCAAGTATGGAAAAAGAATTTCCCTGATTTCAGGCCTCCATGTAGCATCCATGTTTCAATTGTGAGCTTGGAGATATGCAAGACCTAGTCACTAGTGCTCAGGGCCTTAAAAAGGAGGAAATTCTGCAGCTGGGCAAAAGAAGAGGGGAAGGCACAACAAATCTGTGCAACTGGAGAAACTCTTGAGAAAACAATAGAAACACATAGGACCCCTAAAAGTTAGGTATTTATTGGAAAATTATAGACTGTTACACTTTCCTCATCCCTTACCACCATGTCAAACAAACTCCAAAGTAGTAGCAATGGATTATGGCCAAAAGATCAGGAAGATACAGCCTTGCAGATGAGTGCTTAGGGAAGGTAAGTCAGTGGAAGACACAAAATCTGAGAAATTAGAGGAAGCTAAAGGTTCTGGCCCTTGTAGTTACAGCAGCCATTAAACAGAGCTCAAATCCTTGTCAGATTAACAGAACTTAACACCCTAAAGCTCCCATTGTGTCTTTCTTCTTGTTACCTGACATAACATATCTAGATTGCAACAAGAACAATAAAAATACACATGTGCAAACAAACAAAAAAAGGAGAAAACACAGCCTGAAGAAACAATTGATTATCAGAACCAGATTCTAATATGACATACACCATGAATTAGTTGAATAAGAAATTTAAGATTTCAGATGTTGTGAGATCTAAGAAAAAAGATAGCATGTGAAACAGAGAGGTAATGTAAACAGAGAAATGAAAATTACAAGACTCAAAAAGAAAGTCTATTATTAATTAAAAACATGTTAGCAGGAGTGAAGAATACTTCAAGAGGATTCATTTGTAAACTTCCCATGGCTGAGGAAAGAATCAGTAAACTCGATGATGGCTTGATATAAACGTTCTACACTGAAATGAAAACAGAGAGAGAGAGAGAGAAGAAAGAACTGTAACAATTGCAAAGGGCATAACATATACATAATTGGGAGACCAGGGGAGATGAAGAGAGTGGAACAGAAGAAATACTGAAATAATAATAGCCAATGACTTCCCAAAATAATGACAGCCATCATACCAAAAATCCAGAAGATTTAAAGGGCACCAACCAAGATGAAGATCCCTGAAAGCAAACACTTAAACATACCTGCAGAAAAACCAAAGTCAAAGAAAAAAATGAAAGAAGTAGTAAAGCTAGAGCTTTATTCATAGAAGAATAAAGTTAGACATTAGAGTGAACTTTTCTCCAGAATCTGCTACAAGCAAGAAAAGATTTGAGTGGAGTGCTGAAAGAAAAATCCACTCCCCTAAAATTCTGTGTCCAGGGAAACATGTAGGAGAGATAAAGATTTTTTTTTTTCAGAGAGACAAAAACTGAGGAATTCACTTCCAACATATCTGCTCTGCAAAAAAATATTCTAATGGGTCCAGTCAGAAAAAAATCATAGAGATCAGAAAAGTAGATCTACTTAACAAAAATATATGTATCAGAGAAAGAATTGGTAAAGGTAAAATTAAAATACTAATTTTTATTGCTACTCCAAAAAATCACTACTCACCATTAGGTTATTGTGGTGTGAATGTATTAGATGGATGAATGAAATGAGCGACACCTGTATCAAAAAGAAAGAGACAAAGAACACAGAGAAAAATAGAAAATAGTTATAAACACATTCTTTATTATTAGTGTTTGTATCACTGGTGCTCAATATGCATTCATAACTCAGAGGAAGAGAGATTTATTTGGTTCATGGTTTCAGAGGATTCAACTCACCACAGTCAGCTGGTTCCTACACAGGAGCATCATGCCTGGGTGGGGTGAGAAGAAAAGATACTTCATTCAAGGCAGCCAGAGTGCAGAGCAAGGGAACAGCGTCAGAGATAAAGCACTCACGGACCTTATGTAGGCCCCAAGATCCTCATGACCCACCCCCACACATGCAGAATTATGCTCCACCAATCCTCTTGGTAGTCTCCAAAGTCAATCATGTTGATTGACATGTTATAAGTCCCATGTAACATTCACAGCCATCTTCATTTAATGATCAAAAACACTTTCTTTTTTTATTTTTTTATTTTTTATTTAGTGCAGGGTCTACAGGGTCTCACTACACAGATCAGACTTGTGGTGATTCCCCTGTTTTCAGCTTCCCAAGAGCTGGGATGACAGGTGCGTGCCACTGCGCTCAATTTCAATCGCTGTCTCAGCAAGCCCCGGGGGCAGGGCTGGCACAGCAGGCTGGGAATCAAACCTCTGACCCCTGCGTCTGCCTAAGCAGACACTTTAATCTGCTGAGCTTTCTGGCTGGCCCGTAAATACAGGCACACTGTAACACTTTAAACACATAAATCTTCTAAGCCCATAAATTAAAAACTATAGACTATCAAACTGAGTTTTAAAAATGTTATGCATTATCCACAAGAAACTCAGTTTAGGGCTAGGGAGATAGCTTGGCAGTCTAAGCACCTGCCTGGCAAGCACAAGGAGCCAAGTTCAACCTTCAGTACTGCATGCTGTGCCCGTACCCAAACAGGGTGTGGTGGTGCAAGCCTGTAATACCAGAGCTGGGGAAGCTGAGACAGGAGGATCACTTTGAGTCTGAACTGCGTAGTGAGACTCTATATCAAATAAATAAATATTAAAATAAATTTTAAAAAAAGAAATTCAATTTAAATATAAGACTATAAGTTAAAAGTAGTGAAATAGAATGAAACATCATGCTAACAATAATCAAAAGAAAGCTGTAGAAGCTATATTATTTCAGAAAAAAACACACTTCAACAAAGAAAATTATCAAGGGGTCAATTCTCCAAAAAGACAGCAATCTTACAAACATATGAACTTAATAAGAAAACATGAATTTATGTGGGTCAAAAATTTATAAAATTGGTAGAAGAAAAAGACATCTTCACTATTATATTGGGAAAGTTATCCCTCAGTCAGTAAGCAATATATCAATCAGGCAGAAAATTAGAAAGACTATCAATGGCTTAAAGAGCACCATCAGTCAACTTGATAAAATTGATTGCGGTAGAATGATCCACCCATGAAGCTGTAGAATTCATATACCCCTCAGAATCACTGAAAATTACCTGAGAAAAATGATTCAGATGTTTGTAATTCTAACAATACATTTCTAAATAAGCCATAATTCAAAGGAGGCTCAAGAGAAATTACAACGTATTGTAAGGTAAAAGAAATAAAGATACAACTTATTAAAATGTGTGATTTGATAAAAGATACTTTTTTATTAGGAAATATATAGCATAGAAAAGAAAGAAGATCTAAAATCATTAAGTATCTACCATAGGACAGTAAGAAATTGCAATTTATACCTAACCAAGTTAGAACATATAAAAATTAGGATAGAAATCAATAAAAAAGAAAAAAAGAACAGGATACAAAGACAGAAAATAAAATAGCAAAACCTGGACCTTTGAAAAGACAAGAAAAACTATCTTCTAGCCTGATTAACCAGAAAAAGTGGGGAAGGGAAGAAGTGAGAGGAAGGGGAGGAAAGGGGAATAAGCAGAAAAGGACAGGATGGGACAGAACAGAAAAGGAAAGGGGAAAGGAAGGGAGAAGAAAGCGCAAGTCAGCAGCATCAGGTATGGAAGTGGTGGTGATCTCGCTTCCACATATTAAGTGTGTGTGAATTTACCCTTCGTAGAGCAGACTCCTCCTCCTTTAAAGGGGACTAACAGTACACCATGAGAAAATGATGTTTTCTAACCTTTTTTGAAATTATCATGGCACTCGAGTAATTAAATGGATGGATGGGTGGGGGGGGTGAGTGGGGTGAATGGGTGGATGGATCAGTGGATGGATGGATGGATGGATGGATGGATGGATGGATGGCAGGTGAACAAGTGGGACACAATGCTGCAAGCAGATATATAAGCCTTCAAATGGAGGCTTCTGCCTAGGATTGACTAGTCTAGCTGTTCTAACCCCCTCCCTACCTCTTCCAGTCTGACATGAGGGCTGATAATGCAGTGTCCCCAGTCCTCCAGCTCTTTTGTTGGTACACATGTGGAAATTACTTGTCTTGTGCTGTTACTAGGGTTCATACATCTAGTTCTTCAGACAAAAATCAAAATGCAGAAAGTAAAGTCACAATGGCTCCTTTTCACTTCCCCCACACTTACACTGGCCTCCAGAGGCCCCTGATCCTGACCTTTGGGCCTTATGGGTAAGAACAGGAAGATCTGCAACTCCAACAAAAGTGTGTCCTCAGGAGGTCTTCAGTGCATGAGACCTGCTTCAACAATCAAAAACCTGCTTCTGGGCCAGCAAGATAGCTCAGGGGACTAAGCGCCTACTTAAGCAAGTACAGGGAGAGGGTTTGACCCCTGGCACCACATGACACATCAGCCCCTCTCCAGGCATGCTGAGCCAGTGAACAAGTCTGGGTTTTGTGGCACATGCCTGTAATCCTAGTGCTGAGGAGGCTAAAAACAAGAGGAGCACTATGATTCTGAGCTGCGTAGTCAGACCCTGTATCAAATGCATAAATTAGGGAAAAAATTGCTTCTGCTTCTGGTTCTTCAGAGCATTTTTCCGACTGAGAATTGGCTTCTGACATTCTATGTTGCAAGATTCTTGGGTAGCTCAACTGGTGATCAGAGATAAAAGATATTATCTATACAGGAAGCACCTTGTTAGCAGAATATTAGTAACTAATAGTTACCCTCTCACCCTTTCAAAATCTGCTAGAGTGCTGGGCCCTCACCAAAGCCCTGGGAAAGAAAGATACAGAGAAGCCCTCTATCCCTTGATGTGCCTCCTGCAGAGAACTGTTCACACATTCAGTCAGTAAGCACTGGGGTCTCCGAGATCTGATGAGCTCTCTGGACAGAGTGATGAACTGGGCAGGGGTGGCCAGCATCCTGGAGCTCAGAATCCAACCAGTTTACCAGCAATCAGAGCAACGGGCAAATTGCTGGGGAAATAGGCCTGAGTTCTTTGCAGAGAGAGTAGAAAATTCTTGACCTAAGACTGAAAAATACTGTCATGGGTGGATAGAAATGCAATGAAAAAACCCTTGAGTTTTAAAGATCCGTGATTTAAAACTTCAAACTCTGTAATGTATAAGTTGGTTTGTTCATGTACATTTTAAGTTGGGAATTCTTGGTACTTGGCTCACAAGTTTTCAGTCTCTAGTTGAAAGACACCATATAATCACTGAAGGAACGGTCTCACAGATCCCACTGATTCAGATAAGTGTAAATGTGATGTGGGAAAGACTACCTTCTGCCCATGTTCTAGAACTCAGCCTTTGTTTTGCCTGGGTGATTCTTGAACCTGAAATAAGCAGATTGTATTAGAAGATGATATTTTAGCATCAACTTGAAGTCTTTGATATTAACCAAAAAGTCTGGTCTTCAGTTCTCTCCATCATTCATTCATTCATTCATTCACTCATTCATTCATTCATTCTTTCAGCAAATGGATTGAACATTTTATTTGTGTCAGGGACTAGGAACCCAAAGATAAAGATGATCTGGTCCCCAGTCCTGGGTATCTAACAGACAAGATTTGTATGTAAACATGCAACTATAATTTACCGTTTATGCAACAAACTAAAACTATGCAGCACCAGGGCAGGCTGAGTGAACTGAGAACATTTGGTAAAGGAAATGGCACTTGAGTTGAGTTTTGAAAAGAAATTGGCCAATCAGAAAAACCATGGAAGATTTCCCATTAGGCCTTTACAAATCCTCTAATTAGAAACAGCGATTTCCAAGATAGGTGAAGATTGGAAGAATAACATAGATTGGAGAACTATTGGCTGATAATGCTTTTAAGGCAGAGTGGAGACAGAAAGGTAGAAATGCTGGAAGAAGTCAGTCTCTTATACTATATGTACTGCACAAGTGACTGTTTTTGCCTTTTAAAGTATACAGGTATCAAGATGAGCAGCACTACTATAGCAATGAAATCTATTCTTTCACATGGTCATATTTAACTCACACACACACATGCCTAGGAATAGCCTGTGTCTATCATCAGAATTATCAGCCCTCAAGATTACCTAGACACATGGATGGAGAACCAGTATGGTTAAGTAAGTTCTGGGCAAAAGGGCGAATACGCTAATTGTACTAGTCAGCTTTCCTGTTGCTAGACACAGTACCTGACAGCCATGACTTAAAGGAGGACCTTAATTTGGCTCACGTTTTCAGTCCATGGTTTGGTGGCTCAAAGACAGGAACATCATGGCAGAAGGGTATGGTGGAGGAAAGCTGCTTATTTTTCACAAGGCGTGGAAAGCAGAGGCGAGAACAGTGCCAGGTAGCACAGAACAAGAGACTAGGCAGAGACCTCAGACCCACACAGCCATGGCCACCCAGAGACATCCAGAAGCATATCACGATTGTCCTTTGTGGATCCCAAAGCCAATCAAGTTGACACTCCCTGCAGCCACCATGGTTGGTTATCCCAAAACAATGTAGAGTTTGGCAGCCAACACCACATACTGAAAACACTTTGTGTGACACTATGTTCTTGCTTTGCTGGTCCATCCTGTGACCCACAGAAGAACACACATTCAAACATCTTCTAAACTAAAGTGCCACCTCTGTGTGCACCTCCTGACCCAGGGCACCTTTGTCCCGGTGGCCCTAGATCCTAGGGGTTAAGAAGGAGCTCAAAGGCCTCAGGATACAGAGATACGTTTACTTCATCCCTCACCCTCTCTCCAAGGAACTCTGACCATCCATGACCTCCCTCGACCTGGCAGGGTAGCAGGTGGACATCACGAATAAGAGTTAAATCCAGAGAGAATGGAAAACATTCAGGGCTAGCAGCAAAGCCTTGTTTGGTATATGTCAGAGCATTGTGGTGTGTGACTGGAGCCCCTGCTAGTCTGCTGAGCTACCACCTGGCACCTCTCCTCCTCACAGGGAGCTTGGACAGGTGGCAGTTGCCAGAGTGGTGCCCCAGGAGGCCTGAATGCTCTCCACACCTCAGCCTCTCTACTCCAAGCATTGCTGAGTGACCTCCCTGGTGACTCCATGACAGAAAGTCAAAGGCAGCCATAAAACTCATCATAAGTGATAACACCCTGTACACATGGGTGCAGTTTGGAGAATTAATTCCTCCCACCCCTTCCAGGCAGCCTAGGTGAAACTAAAGTGGGGCCTCATATTCTCAAGAATTTCTCACTTCTTGCCTGTGTTTACCAAGAACTGGGTCATGGCAGTTCTGATCATTCCAGTTCTGATGTCGCACAAGGGCAGGGCCCCAAG
>NDGM010983079.1:0-11104 GCA_002564305.1 Octomys mimax | reverse complement strand
AAGTGAGCTAGTGGGCGGGCCCCCTAAATTTTTGAATAGTCAATTTTATTTTGTTTTATTTTGAAGAGTAAAAGCAAAAACAAATAGCAGAAAGACAGAAATACTCTTCAAAATAAAATAAAATGATATTAAAAATAAAATGGACTAAAAATTATAAAATATAAAATTATAATAAGAAAAATTAAAAAATACAATGTCCAAGTAGTCTTCCACAATAAGTCTGTTATTAACAAATTTGTTACTTCTTTGAAAAACTTTGCCTGTTTACAGATTAATGAAATCAACCTGTTCTGGCAACAATGTTTAAACTTGAGGGTCAAATTGTGTTGGTATATACAAGGCCATCATCTTTATATGCAAAACTCAAAACCGAAACTCTGATTATTTAAATCTAAAATCCAGATTATTGATAAACAGCAATTCCTGATCACTATAATCATTTCTTCTACTTTTAAAGTGAAGATGAGGGAGGCTTTGCAGGACAGCTCAGATGTTTAAGTGCTGGCGCATAGGACCCTGATGCGATTCCCAGCTCCAAAAGCTGTACCAGACCTGCCTTTAAGGCAGCCTTAAGTAGCCAAAAAAACCAAAAACCAAAAACAAAACAAAAAAACCGAAAACAAAAACAAACTTCCTTCTCAAGTGAAGATGAGGAAATGAGCTGGGGTGGAGGTTCTGTCTTTTGTTACTGCTGCTGTTGTTTCCAAGGTAGATGCTCTGCTCCTCTGATCAATAGCCAGGCCTCTATATTTACTCATTTTTGCTTGTTTGTTTGCTTGGGGAAAAGTCTCACTAAAATTCCAAAGTGGGACTCAAAATGGGGATCTTCCTGCTTCAATTTCCCTACACTCTGGGATTACAGGCTTTCAATAAACTGTGCTTAAAAATCTCCTTATTTTACATTTGGTAAGATAAGAAGGAAATGACATTTCCACCTCTCAATTTACCTGGGACTTTGGTTCACATAAGGTTAGCTATTTTTGTTATCTTGTTTCCAGATTATGTATTGGAACAAAGTTGGATTCAGAAAAAAATCAGGGCAACTGTTGTTCCCTTCTTTTGGCTCAGGGTAGATACCTGCAGATTATAGAGCCCAGCTAGGCGCATGTATGCAGCGGAATATGGAAGAATGTAAACGTAAAGACACTGGCGCTAACTTAATAAAACATGGGGAAAGCTTGCCCAGCGACAGGGCATATGCTCAGCTCTGTTTATGGTTTTCATGGACTCTTCCCTCTTGGACATTTATAAACTCATTAGAAATGCTTTTCAGATGTATGCAAAATTGGTCAGTCTTTAAAATTATATTATTCAGTTAGCAGTTTCTTTTCCTATTTCTGCTTATTTTATCAATTATAGATGGAAGTTTCTCAAAGTTTTCAACTTTATTAATTTGCATCTTTTGTATATTCAAGTATTGTTTTATAAATTTTGAAATGTGTGTTGAACTGAGATCAAAAAAATTGTCTCTTGCTTAATCATTAAGTACTACAACTAAAAATTGGCTATGATAAAATACATATTCAGTGGTTAGGAGGATCATAAGGGTGAGAAGAGGTATCAGAGGGCAAAGTCTCTAGAATGTATGCACAGCACTGCAAAGTGAGAATTAGTTCACTGTGAAAGAAATTAAAATGATTCTACCACATTCTGCCAGGTAGGTAACTTACCTTTCCTTGTAGGTAGTAAATAGCCAATGTATGCTTGTTCAAATGCCCACAGTCCTAATGGCCTCGTTCCTCCCTCAGTCTGGGATTATAACAGCTTTCTATTGTGTTTTCAATAGTTTAATGAGCATGACCGATAAATGAAAAATAATAAGAAACTAGGGATGCACGAACACATGCATACACACACACACACACACACACACACACACGCATACACACACATACCCCAAAACACGCAAAGACAATCTTGACCTACTTTCAAAGAGTTTTCATTGTGTCTGTTCTTGTTAACAAATTTGATACTTCTTTGAAACTTTGCCTATTTACAGATTAATGAGATCAACCTGTTCTGACAACAGTGCTTAAACTGAGGGTCAAATGTGTTGGTATGTACAAGGCTCTCATCTTTATATGCAAAGCTCAAAACTGAGACTGATTATTTGAATCTAAAATCCAGAATATTTTCATTTTCTATACTACCATTCCCACATGCCAACCTCCATTCACATACTATTCCCTGTGAAAGTTTTTTGAAAGTGGATTATTCTTTGGGATCAGTGGAATAACGTATTAGAAATAGTAAATGTGAGAAATACTCCAACATCAATACTATTCATACCTTGCTTTGGACTTCTTTTTACTTTCCTTGCGTATACAATAGGCATGAGGTATTTTAATGGTACCACATCTGAATACTACAATGTGCAGTGTGCTTTTCATGTTTTTGTCATCTTTTGTTTTAGGATTTTCAGTTTTCTTTTTCCTTTTTTAAAAAAAATGTATTTAGTACAGAGTCTAAGGGTCTCACTACACAGATTGGACTTGTAGTAATCCTCTGTTTTCAGCTTTCTAAGCGCTGGGATACAGGCTCATGCCACCATGCCCAGTCTCAGTTGTTATCACAGCGTGCCTCCAGGGTGGGGCTGGCGTAGCATGTGGTGCTGGGGATTGAACCCTGGTCCCTGTGCCTGCCTAAGCTAGCACTTTAGTCTGTTGAGCTATCTGGGCGGCCCGAGGATTTTAAGTTTTCATTTTTGTTTCTGTATTTTTGTTACTTCAGAGGACCATTCATCTCTGTAGACTGATTTCCAGGCATTTCACAAATCTCAATGGATTAAAAGTTAGCTGTCTTATGATTTAAGCAAGTTATGGCATGTGTCTGACTCACTACTGCAAAAAGATACAATTGGCTAACAAATGACAAGGAATTAAGTTATTGCTAGTTTTGATTATTGTATGATATGATCACAATCATTCATTATTCTGACATAACTTTATTGTCCCTCTCACAGAAAGAAAACAAACATTTTTTAAAAATATTCTCCTTCACTCTATAAAACTATATACACTGTTTAAGTCAGTCTTGCAATAATGGTCAAGATTTAATATTAGATCTAAGAAAAATAGAACCTTACATATTGTGAAAATTTTATTTAAATACAGGCTTCAAAGTACATTCACTTAGAAAACATACTTATTGAATACAGACTATAGTTACTGTTTTCTAAGTGCAAGCCACTGTGTTTGGAGATCTGTGTTGTGTTAAATGTGTGAGACTCACTACTTGTCTTGACTGCAGAAAACTACATTAATGATCTTTGTATTAATCACCAAAAGAAGACATTATATTAGTGTTTAGGTACTTTTTAAAATGCTCTAAATATTCTTAAGTGTAATGGGCATCAGTCAGTTCCGTTAAAATCTAATAAAAGGGATATAAATTTCACCCAATTATTTATTCAGTGATCTATGCACTTGCTTTTAGGAAAATTGGAAGGGTGACTTCCTTAATCAAAAGTCTCTAAGTTTCTATACCATCCAAGTTTATGTCATTGCATTAGAGAACCAAACAGATGAAAATGAAGACTTGTAATGCCCTACTGATTAGATTAATTTGTCCATCTTGTGAGCTGTTTTTAGATTTATTTTAGATAAATGAAACTAATTTAATCTGAAGAGTGACCTGTGACAACTATATTTCCTGAAATACAGAGGCACAGGAACCAGACTCTGCTGGCAGTAAGAGTAACACTGGTGGGCAGAACTAGGACGTGCTGTAAAATCCTAGTAGCATCTATGCCTTGGAGATTTTCATTTGATTTAGCTCTTTCTTTTCTAAAAGCCATTTTAACATACTCCTTGCTGAGTTGCTCTTTTGTACTTTTCTCCATGCCATCCAAATATGCATACTGTGTTAATCGGAGTTGAAATTATCTGGTCTACCAGTGTGTGAAAGAGTGAATGATGTAGAGTTATAACAATGATTTTTTTTTTCTAGTTCAGGTAATCATGGAAATCATGGCAGTTTATTTTGTACATGCTATTTAAGTCAAGGTTGTTTAACTGTCTTGTGGAACATAAATTTAATATAAATGTCCCATTAATTAAACATGCACATATCATTATCTGAACTCATCAGCACACCTCTACTACTTGTGAAGCAGAGAGCTCTGTTCAGTGTGCTGCTAGATCAAGCAGGATGGGGGTAGAAGGCTTTCTTGCAGGTAATCTACTTCTGCACTATTTTTTAAGTATGAAATATATGGAGATTCATGAAGAATTCAAAAAGAAAAGTTTTTTTTCTTTTAAAGCTGGTACTCTAACTCTGAAATTTGATTGCTTTCACTCCCAAAGCAGCACATTTTCCCCCATTGTTGCATAAGGACAAAAATTTTGTTCCAAATCCCTCATGCTATCTTTTTGGTTTGTAGTACTGGCATCAAACCCAGGATCTCACGCATGCTAGGCAAGATCTTTAAACAGCTTCAGCCCTCTAACTTTTGATTATCTTACCCACATACCATGGTCTATAACACTCAACATTTTTGTTACCTTTCTAACTCATCTAAGACTTCAAAACTACCTGCTTTTTCTGGAAAAATATCTGGTTTTAGTTTGCTTGTTTGTTTGTTTACCCCACATCAAACTCAAGGCCTCATGCTTGCCTGGCAGGTGCTGGTGCTGCTGAGCCATGTCTCCAGGCCCTTGATCTTTCTAAACAGTAATGTAATCTAGAAAAAAAAATTTACTTATTTTATATCTTGATTGTACTATCTGATGCTGGATTTTATTACCAAGAATATAGCAACAGCTATAGTTAGATTAGAGCTATGTGTGATGATTCAGCACAATATTTTAACTGTATATACAATTAATGCATAAGTTACAGTTAGTACATTGTTTCAGAAAATAAGAAATATTTGAGAAATGAACCATCACTTCATGTGGCATGAGATTTATGGCTCTATAGGAGAAGGTCATAGAATGCTGTTCCTAATCTCTTAATCATGTAATTTATTCTTACTATATGGTTTACGGCTGTACCTTGTGATTTATTCTCAACATTTCAAGGCAGAATTAAGAGATACAATGTTAGCTCATGCTACAGAATCATTAAATTCTTTTTACCCATAAAATGTACAGTTCAAGGACTTTCATAAATTCAGACATCGAGTCAAAGAACAAACTTGAACTTGATATTTTTAATATATAAGAAATACCAACTCTCAGTATGAGTGTGTACATATGTTCCTGTACACAAGATTTTCCACCTTCTGCATAATGCGAGTGTCTTTTTCTCTCTGTTTTCTTCTTCCATTCATTTGTGTGCACTCTTGGCACGCACCCTAGAACTAGCAGTACTACATGCATCGTTCCCTCCAATTTTGACATCGGTGTTGCTCTGTGGCTCATCCAGTAGCAGGTGTTGAACACTGATATAAACAGACTTTTGTCTACAAAAGCCAAAATCTTTCCATTTGCAGTCTCTCTAGGCCAATGGAAGGTTAATTCCAAAGTTACTTCCAAATTCAAGTCTCAGGCATGTGCGTTCATTATGCTACTGGCCAAAACCTCTGGGCCATGGAAACCCTTATTTTAAAATTAAGGCAGAATAAAACTTGTTATTGTAAAAATATTTGCAGTTTGGAATGACATATATTTTCAGCTTAGCACCCTCGACTGAAATCAATAAATTTAGATTACAATGAAATTAATTTTTAATAATAATTCTCAATCTGGCAAATTATCTAATCATAACAGAATTGTTCATAAATCACAAAACATTCATTATGAAGGAAAATGTTCAAGAACACCTGAAAATTCAAAATAAAATTTACAACATTTTAAATGACTTGAAATTATTGAGAGATACATTTTTAATCAAATCATTTTTGTCAAAAAGATATTGCCTTGATGACTACTGTTTTATTTAAAACAATATAGATCTATATGTTACATGACTTTGGAATAATGTAACTCACATATGGACTCTAAATCATATAACAAGAGTTTAATTAAAACTGCTAAGTTTACAATAAAATTTTTAAAAAGGACAATATTTTTGAAAAATATTAAGAAAGCAGAAATTAGTGCTTATTATTTTATTTTTAAGTATTTGGAAGATTGGACATTGTTTATTATTTGGTGATAATTTTGTTATTATTTTTAGAGTGCATTATTCTATAATCTGTGTATCCAAAATCTTTGTTTTCATCCTTTGTGATGTATTTTTATATTGCTAACTTTTTATTACTTAGCTTACTATAAACATGTTTTCATGGTCACTTGAATGTTGGCACAACCATATACAGAAAATCTAAGTAATCTAATCTCTAACATGTGTGCCTAATAGTGTCATATTAACCAAGTTGGAAGCAATGTCTGCAGTTTAAATCTATGGAAAAGAAGCATCCGTCACAATTCTTAACTGAGCTTCCAGAGTTTTCACCTTTGAATTCTGTAGAAAAAGCGATAAGAAATTATATCTTCCCTGATGGTTACATGTTCAAGCTAGTGCATTTTTGTTTGGGATAATATAAATGTTTTCAAAACACCTAAGTGCTGTATTAGTATAGTAACCCTATTTAAAAAGATTATTAGCCTGAATTGACAGAGTAGTAAGAGAAATACAGAAAAATGAAGGAGAAAGTACATGGTGAGTGATGAAACCAGAAACTTAAAAACTTGTGGCATATTAGCAGGTGACACAAAGAGCAATAAAAGAGCTGTGATTCAAAGGAAGAAAAATTTCTGTTGTATTAAATACAGAGTCTTTGGTTTATAGTCTTCCCATACGTGAACAACAAGAACAATTATCATGTTAAGAATGATTTTTGGGAAAAGAGAAAAGAAAGAAAGAAGAAAGCAAAAATATATATCCATATACACAGGGTATCTTGCATAACTCTACTTCTGGTTTCTGCTGGTCTATTGAAAGGATCCATTAATGCTTAATTTTTTTCTTATTTTATAATTTGACCAATTTTCCATGCTTATGTATTTGGAATAACTAATTTGAAGACACCAATATGCAATATAACAGCAATTGTTGAATTCCTATCATTTTAGTCAGATTCTCTATTTTTCCTATTTTTCGTAGCATTATTTATTCTCTTTAGAAAATAAAAAGAATAATTTCTCTCTGCACTCATCATGCTGTCTTGTATCTATAATTTCAGCGCTCTAGAAGGCTGAGGCAGGAGAATCACAAGTTCAAGCTTAGCTTGGGCAATTTGGAGATTTAGAGAGACCCTGTATACCCTGTATTAATAATAATAATAATAATAATAATAATCAACAACAACAACACAGGACTGGACATGTAGCTTAGTGAGAAGAACATTGATTCAGTTCCAACTACTGTGAATAGAAAAATCTGACCATATCCAAACCTTCTGACCCTATCCATTTCTCTCAGAAAATGGATGAAAAGGACATACTCCTTATTTATTACATGAGATTTGTATACTTTCAAGACAAAGATAGACAAAAATTATTTCTGAAAAAACCATTTTAATTTCAAAACTAAATGTAAAAATTGTTGACAAAATACTGTCAAAATAAATCACATAGGGGGGACTACCTGCTCGGGGCCCTCCTCCTGTACCTCTCTGGGACAGGAGCTTTCTTTCCCTCAATAAATATGTTCTGCTCATAAAAAATAATAAATAAATAAATAAATAAATCACATAATATTTTTTAAAAATTACAATGCATATTATTAAGTACAATTTATTTTAAGAATGAATTTTGATCTAACAATGAAAAATGTGTTAATATAATTTACCATAATAATGACAAGTATCATACGGTTATTCTAACATATGTACCAAAATTTCATAAAATTCCACACCCATTCAAAGAACATCTCTTAATAACTGGAGATGTGGAGAAATATTTTATAGCTGATATTTATAATACAAATGTGGATATTTAATAATATGCCTTATTAAATATCACAAAGAGTTCAGAGCCTTATAGAAATAAAAATGCATAAATGATGAGAATGGAAGTAATAAAACTTTCATTATGACATTTTTTGTATAGAAACAAAAAATAGAACATTTAGCAAGGTTGTTTAGCAGTTAGCTTTTCAGAACTGAATAATATTCATTGTAGATCAATATCCAGATAAAAATTTTAATTTCAAATCACATTTTTATGTTGATGTTCACCAGAAATTTGAAAACTACTTTAGTCTATTCAAGCTACTATAACAAAACACTTAGGATGGAAATTTCTCCATCTTATAGGTAACAATGACATTTTGCTCACAATTCTGGAGCTTGGACAACTAAGATAAAGGTGACTACAGTTTTCAGTTGGAACTTTTCTTCTCAAACGAGGGGCTTTGTCTTTTTTCACTGTTGGAAGAGTAAAAAAAATCTGCCTTTGGTCTCTTTTATAAATATACCAATAGCCCCACTCTGAATACCATCACCCTGGGGCTTAGCATTTCAACATACAGATTTGGGGATAAGTGAACTTGTAGATCATGACGATAATATTAAGGAGTTAGTGATATTCCAAGTATGGTATATCTTCTCAAATTCTAATTTATTCTGTTCTAACCACAAGAATTAAAAGGCTGATTCCAATGTGAATATGGAAGAGAAAAAGAAAAATAAGATATCCTTCTAGAAAAATGAGTGAGACAACTTGCCACTCTAAAATACTTGAAAACCAAGAAAAAGTTATATATAGGGCAATAGTAATTTGAAAAGCACGTCATGGTGAAGCTGGATCTAAAATCCTAGAAGAGTTGAGCTGGGAGAGCAAACAGAACGACGGACACATGGAAGCTCAAGTGCGATTCGTTAGGCAGAATACTTACCAAGGAGTGCTACGATAGTGGTTCGTGTGGGGAAAAGGGAAATTAGGTTTCAACTTCACATCTTTCGAGCCTTTCCTTCCTCCTTCCACTCCTTGGACTGGTAAATCCTCACATGAGGAAAACAACTTTGTAAGACCTTTGGGGGGAAAAATGAGAACAACCTCATGGCCTCATGTTTGAGAAATATTTCCAAATCATGACAAAACGTGTGTAAGCTGCACATTATATTAAAATTGTGCCTGTCGAAATTATGAATTTGTTCATCATAACACAACATTTTAGAAAGAAAAAGAGAAGTCAAAAACCTGAAGAAAATGACATGTATGTGGCTTAACAAGAATGACCAATAACCTCCAAAAAAAAAAAAATGCAGAAGGCCAAAACTAAGAAATTATTTACTTGGAGTTGTGGAGATGGCTCAGTGGAATAAGCGCTTCCCTGGCAAGCACAAGTGCTGGAGTTCAATCCCCAGTTCTGCCAAAAATAAAAATAAAAAAAGAAAGAAAAAATAAATTATTACACTAAAAAGGAAAGAAGCATAGCTAAATGTATTATGAAAATGTCCTTATCGATAGTCCTGGGAATACAAATTAAAAGCACAATAGTATAAAATTTTGCCTGCATTAGGGGTTGATAATTAGAGGCACTGTCAGTGGGGCCATTTTAATCACAACGAGGCTCTTAAATAGTGCTGGGAGAACAAAAAGCCTAGGAAAATGAGATCTTGCAACAAAATGGTAATACTTCTGAGTTAAGCACAATGAAATAGAGCTTTACATTCATCTCATTTGCAGAAATAAAACAAAAGGCAAGACAACATCAGTGTTGGTAGGAAGGAGAAAACAATCACTCTCATGAAGAACTGGTAGGAGAGTAATCAGAATCTTTTAACAACATTTGGCATGTTTACTAAAAGTACACAGGTGCATACAGTGTGAACAAATAGTTCCTAGTCTAGAGAATCTCTTGTGAGATTCTCTAATTTCTAATATATATATTAGAAAATATGAATAAAAGTGAGCAAAATGTTCAGTACAGTTACTAATTTTAATGAGTAATGGGAAAATTTTTAATATACTTGTTTGAGGGGAACTGTCAAAAAACTGAAGAAATCTCAAGTATACTATTCTGAGTGAAATGAAAAATCAAATCCAATAATTACTTGTATGATATTAAATAGATAATAATAAAATGCATAAAAGTAAAGAATGAAGTGTTACATATGCACAAAAATATAATCTAAGGCCACAACCCAATGGGCAAATAAAAAGATTAAGGATTGCCTTGGGGATTAAGGTATAAGAAAGAATACAAAGAATATATGGGTATTTCAATGTTTGAAATATTATACTTCATATTCTGATATTTTTCTTCCATTATCGTCATGGTTTTATATTGTATATTCTTTATACAGTCAGTGAATATACAACATTAAGGCGGAAGTTATAATGTAAAAATAGTTATCTAATAAAGTGAGAAAACCCACATTTACCCTAACTTTTCAAGTTTATATTTCTTCTGACTAATAATAAGACTTTCTCTGAACCTGGGATAGATTGCTCGTTCTTTTGATCTCCTAAAAAAGCATCTGATTTGCCTTTTGAGGCTAAGTAGTATTGTAAAATATATGCATCTTGAAATATTCAGTGTTTGGTTGACACACTCACACTCTAAAACACCCAGGAACTGAGATCAACAAGATGAATACAAATTAGACATTTTCCACACTCAGTTATGTATTCATGTTTATCTGCTTCTGAGAAAAAAATTTAAAGCAATACTCAATTTTTCTTGCATTTTTCTGTTAATATTTACCATGTTTAATTAAAATCACTTAAATTAAATGTGTATTCTAAAACTTCACTTTATATGTAGATCAGAGGAATCTTTAGAAAGTATCTTCTGAAAGACTTTCTCATCACACTTAGTAAAGTTTTCACTCAGTTTGTGTGGCCTATCTCAGAAAGTTCAGACAGCATGTCATAGTCGTAGGTAGACAGGGGCTCGGGCAGTAGAGAGGTATGTAACGAATGAACAGGACTGAAAACAAGCCAGTTTCAAAGGGAATCAAAAAATGAAACTTTTTAATTGGGTCTTTTACAGCATTTATTTGTTGTAAATGCTGTTTACTAAGCTGTTGTTTGGTGAAACTAGTTACTTTATAAGGAAATTCAGCCACAGCAGCATATGCCTATAATATCAGCCTCTTGGAAGGTTGAGGCAGGAGTATCAGAAACTCAGGATAAATCCTAAGGGAATTTCACTGACCTTCTCAGGCCCAAAAGCTACAACTCTTGTTGCATAGGTCCTGCTTTACCTT
>NDGM010983078.1:0-10335 GCA_002564305.1 Octomys mimax | reverse complement strand
TACAGCTACTTTTTCTTAGTTCAATGAGAAGAAAGGTTTGTACTAATATTGTTTAGACAAGATGTCATGTCTGCATCTTGTCCTCTGAACGACTACTATGAAGGCAACAATATGCAATGTATTAATTATTACATCGGTCCTACTACCCTGTTTTGAAACTGTTTCTTTGCTATTTTATCTTTTTTCTCACTAAAATGAATGAAAAGTTAAAGAAAAAAATTTTAAAAAGAAGTGAAGGAAGATTTTTGCATCAAAATTTATTCTTTATTTGCCTGAGTTGGAATCATTGCTTCTTTTTGGGTGGAATCTTTGATTAACTATCAATTTCCTAGTGAAACCTAAGTATGAGACATAGGAATGTCAAAAATTGATTTAGAAGTACAAGGTTAAAGTTTTACTAAAGCATGTTAGAGAATTGCTTCAAAAATTATATTCAAACGATAAATACAACTTATAAAAATAAAAACAGTATTTACTTGGAGGCATTTAAAAGATTAAGCTATAATTTGAAGTTTGACTTCAGTGAAACATACTTTGAATTTCAATTATAAACTAGTCATAAACTTTAATGAAGCAGCAGAATGATGTTAAAAATACAAATTTTACATCATGTCCTAGGATTTACCCAAAGACCTTTATTAAGCACTAATAGAGTTTAAGAAGAGCCTTCTAATTCTCTAAAGCAAAGTTTTAATTCCATTCTTTTTACATAATAAAAAATAGATAAGAATATTTTTAATTATAGAATATTTGCAGCAAAAGTGTTCATGTGGGAATGCATTCAACATTTAATCCGCAGCCAGGAGTAGGCACTAACTATGTTGGAGTTGTTTAGGATCCTCCTGTCAATATTTGCATACCACAACAATCCTCATTATGGCTTGCCCTATCTGAAAGCAGGAATGGCTTTAATTACTTTTGAAAACTCTTTACCTGGCTGCTAATGATAAAGTTTCCTGCAAAGGAAATGCTATATGTGACTCTTGCATGGTGAATGCCCACCTCCTCCTCTGGCATCGTCTACCACTGCTGAGTCTTAGGAAATTGTCCAAATTAATAATTAGACTACTTGTTTACTCACAGAATATTTCTCAGCAACTACCACATTCCAGATATGTAAGTCCTGAGGATAGGAAAGAGAGTTTTTAACAGTTTGGTGCCATGTAGTGAAACACAAATAAAAGTTAAAAATGGGTATAGGTGGAAGGGGATGTTGGGAGGGAGCTGTCTTCGGTAGAACCAGTGAGCTTCCTGCAAGGTCTGTATACCTTATTAGGGTGAGGAAAGGGGAGCGGTGAGCAGTGCTGGAGACATAAATGCAAGTTAGCAGCATAGGATGGTTAAACTTTGGGAACAGGCAGGTAACCCAAATGTATTGCACAGAGTGAGAAGTGCAATACAAGACAAAGTAAGTCAGTTAAGAAAAATGAGAAGGAACTGCTGTAGATAAGAGTGTCCCAGTGTGATGGAGACAGAGTGGCACAAAGCACTCTTTGAAAGTTGAAAATGATGAGCTACTGAAATCTCTAACAGTTAACATGACTGTCGTGTATAGGAATAATATGACAAATATATAGAATGATTCATTTGAACTTCCTGGAAGGAACATACTTAACCTCCAGGCGAATACAGAGCAATGAAAAATTTTCCTACCAAACTATATTCTGTAGAACCACATTACTGTGATACCTTTGTGCTCTTGTACAAGGATGAGTACAGTTTTGGGGATCCTTGTTCCCATTATTGGGATCTGGCCTGTGACACATCTGTACTTTGTACCCTACAAATGGCTAATGAGTCAGGGACAACCTGTACATACTTGGTGGTGGTGCTGAAGTCTTTTCAGAGTAGTCATCATGACATGGGCAAATATCAAGTGATAATCACAACTTAAGATGAAATACTACTGAATGTTACATTTTCATGTTTTAGGTATACTTTGTAGATTTTTTAGTTCTTTGCTATTTTTAGAATAACCGTTTCATTTTAATTTCCAGGGGAGACACAAATTAAATTACAACATTCTAACTTCACTTGGGTAATTGAAATAAAATTGCCAGATAGATAGATGGATGGATAGGTAGATAGATAAGTTATTCTAATTTCAAGAGCAAGTGGTGTAAAATAAGAAAAAGAAAACTCCTATGTACATTTTTTTCAACTATTAGGTGACTGTTGTTTTTAATGAGGCCAGTTGCAAGAGAATGAGTATTTTTGTATGTTTGGAAGAGTTCAGTGGGACTAAAGGCTGATTGGAATATTTTGCAATAAAGAGCAAAAAGTAAAAATACATATGATTGTGGTGGAGAAGGTTGGTGTGTCAGACTTCAGAATTGGACTCTGTAATAGGTTCTGTTAGCACTGATGAATGACAGTAACTACAGGGATAGCTTATTAGTACCTGATGCTTGATGACATGACTTATAATAAGTCTTGGGCAGGCATGATATTTTGGCTTACTTGCAATCTCATGAGATTGCATAAGCATCCAACATCGTGTGAAGCTTGGCCTCACTTTCCCTGGTCTAAGGACATTAGGAAATGAGAGCTCCCTGTGATAATCATGGAATGGAAAAATCAAATATCATAGGTATGACAGCTCCTGCTCACAATACATGCTAATGAGGTACTTTAGATGTTGAGGTTGCTATTCATATATTCAACTAAGGAACATCAAGTCATAGGTGAGGAAGAAATGAGGGAGAGAGCAGGAAGGAAGGAAAGATGAGAGGGAGGAAGAATATTTTTCATATCCATCACAAAACCAAGATGTGTTGAGCATATGGAACATAGGAAAAAGGGTGGATTTTTACTACACAGTATTTACTGCCTGGATAATTTGATATTCACTATTAACTATAAAATATTCCTTAATTATATTGCATATGTCTCTTGATCTAAAAAACAACTAAGCAAGAAAGCTGCTAAAATAAAAATCCCATGCAGAAAATAAGCAAAAATATATAGATATTAACTCCACACAAAGTTAAAAAACTAAAACCTATGTTCAGGTCCATAGATCACATTTGATGATAAAAAGAAACATACCAATCCTAGCTATGGGACTAAGAAGAAGACATTTCCTGATACTAAATACATCAAAAAGAGAGACAGTGTTTGGCTGCTTTTGTAGGCAGAGTTTACATAGGAATGGATTTAATACATGATGCATAATTTATAAGATTATAATATTCACCCAATAAGTTAAGTGCAGAAAAGTACAAAATACCTTATGCTAGAGACCTGAAGAATCCAACCAAGGCCCTAGATGCCATGATCTAGCATCCTGCAGGAGTCCAGCTGAAGCCCTAGAGCACAGAACTATGTCTCATGCAAATCCATGGCAAGGATCTATATCAAGAAGCCCTGAAGGCCCAGACTGGAAGCTTCCAAGTCTGCACCGTGGGGTAAAGGATCTGTGCTACCAGGCTAAGGGGTGGGAATGGAGCCAGAAAAGAACACTCAAGGCAAAGACTTGAGCTCCCCCAAAGAGAGCAGCAGCCATCCCTGGTAACAGTGAGGCCCATAATAAAGGTCTCCAAGAAAAGTAGCAGCAAGCAATCTTTTGCTCCCATTCTCCTTTTTATGTCATTTTGGCAAAAAACCTCAGGTGGATTTTGCATGGCTACATCCATGCTGCCTCAGTTTAGCTGTGCATTTCCCCTTAAATTGACCATTAATTTAAGGTCAGTTTAATCCACCACAGCTACCTACAGTGTGTATCTTTAATACACCCCCACAATCTCTTTCAAGTAAGTATCAAAAGTTCCATTTCATCCCATTTGAGCAGTAATAAAACTGAGGGAAAATATCAAGACCATGGTGTGAGTGGGTAACAGAGAGGAGTTCATCCTCAGTGTTTTTTAATTCTCCATCCATGGTATAATTATGTACGCCAAAGATGTTAAGCAAGATTAAGATATAAGTCAGTATTTTCAACCCTAAGTGGACACAAATGTAAAATAATTTTTACTTGGAAATATTCAATGTGTGCTTTTGTTAAAAGGTGAAAAAATTAAAGAGTTGAACAAGCTATCTTTTACTTAATAAACAGATATTTACTTAATTCTTAATTGGGTACCAATTACTGTATAGTGTCAATGAAGGCCATTGGTTTTGAATCAAGGACAGTTATTCAGGAGGAATGGATGCCCTGACTGGACTTTGCAGCATCTCACAAGTGTTTTTTTGTAACTTTGGTCATTGAAGTAGAGTATTCTTCCAAGAACAAAGAGACTGTATATTTCCCATAGATAATAGACTCAAACATCATATCTTTGCAGACTATTACAGCATTTTTTCAACAGAGATTCTTCCTGACCATCATAAAAGGAGCACAAAAGTATTTTCATTAAAAAAAAGTAAAATAGATTTTGATGCAATCAAGAAAGTGAACAAGTACTTGACTGAAGTTTCAGAGGTGCGTACACACTGTCAGGCCCAGCAAGGAGCATGGGGTCACAGCATTTCTCCTCTCACCTCTCTGGTTTGAGCAGCATAGCCTCACACTGAGCCAGCCAGAAATCAGCCACAGAGCATTTGCCCCAGACTGATGTGCTGAATAGTGGTCATGACAATTGAAATTTGAATTTGTATTTTGGAGTGATGTCTTTCAGAGTTGATACTGAGCATCATGCATCACTTATTAATGTAGTCTGTGGCAAATACGGTTTGCTGAGAAGACCAGTTTTTTTTTTTTTTTTCTTTTCATACTTTACCTCTCCTTAATTTCCTTAACAGCAATTATGGCTCAGCAGGTCTTCTCTTTCTCCTTTTGGAGTAAAAGATGCAGAGAGACAGTTCATATACTAAATATTGTTTGGAAAATTGAGAGTGAAATATATCAGATCCACTTCTGTTTCTGCGATTGGTAAGATCACACACTCATCACAGAGGGTAATACGCATCTTCGTTTTGCAGTGAGGCTGGAACGTGTCCTCATCGTCTATGAAATATAGGAAGGTATTAAGATGAGAAACAGTCCATCTTCTGAGGCTGTCGGTTCACTTTAATAGTCAGCCTTAAACTAGTATATGAAACTCATATAACTTCACCACCTGTTCATTCCAGTTTATGAACTCCAAGGTAAATGCTGTTATTTTCAACTAATATGAAAAATATGGCATTAGACAATAATGAAACAACATTGTATCAAAAACATGCTTTATTTTCTTGGAAGATACTTTAGTGAAAAGTCTTAGCAGTGTGTTTAGCCAGAAGCTGGAACATTTTTGATGAGACAGATAACTAAATATGGCTGATCTGTGTCTTGTCCAGAAAGATGTATATTAGCTAGAATCATGTTTTTATAGGAGGAATTAATTAGCATGACAATCTTGGTGATGTCAGGAAAACTACTCAAGATAGGATTTTTGAACTTTTAATGGCAAATTTTATCATCATTATTATTTTGAGTACATTATGTGGTTTAGCCTGGTCTTGAATTCATTACCAAGTCCATACTAACCTCAAACTCAAGTCTTTCTGCCTTGGATGCCCAAATACAGTGATTACAGGTGTGCACCACAACACCCAGTGGAGAAATTATTTTTAATATCTGTGTTGATTAATGAAACAAGTCATTGCCCTGGTTACCAGAGCCAATTTAGAATATTCACAGAATCTATGTGTTTTGGAGGAATTAGTACATTAAAATCACGCCAGAAATATTCATTATCTGCAACACATTTATTCTTTGGTCCTTTGCTACTATCATGACAGTTGGTGAAATAAAATGTAGTCTGTTCTGGAGATCTTGATCAGCTGGCAGAGACTTGTAATACACTAAGTATAGTGTGCTGTGGAGGGTCCTACAGTGACTACATGACTCGAGTGTTTCAGGACAACAGAGGAGAAGGCATTAACTGCATGGGGTGCCTCACAAGTACCTTTACTGAGAGCCTTATAAAATAACTTCTGGTAGGGTCTGTCTTGGTCTTCTTATATGCTCATACGAAAACAAAGTTAAATGGCCCCTGTACAATTTTATTGAAGAAAACCTAATTTTTATATTGTTTTTTCTAGCTTATGTTAGCACAGAGGTAGAATCCCAATTTTTATTAACCTTATACAATATTTGGTTTTTTTTCTCAAAAGCATTATACCACTGATAGTTTTAAATAATTCCCGTAGATAGTTTAAATACTTTACATGATGTACTTTTTTTGTAGTTTCAATAAAAAAGGAAACATTTGTGATTTAGGGGTAGGGAGAAGTAGATATCTAGCATAGGAGCATAATTCCTGGAAGGCAAAAATAAATCTAATTCAGTATTGCTATTGATTGTTCCCCATATATACATACTAAAGTATAAGACCTTCAAGCTCAGAAAATAAATGCTGGCTACAGGATATTTTCATTTACCTACACACTTGCATTTGTGTAATGCATATCCGCCTGCAGTAGAATCTTACTCTGCTTTGGTTAGAATAACCAAAAGCAAAGTAAGCAAAAACCAAAGCATGGAGTTTCTTTTCACGGGTCCCTGAGGACCACCTATGGCAACTTGCAGAACCATCTCTGAACTGACCTGCCTGTCATGTCGATAGAGCATGAAGTTCTAGAGGTGCTTGAATAACAAGAATTATGCACAACGAAGGAGATTTGGAATCAGACACTTTATTTGCACAATGATACGACGTGTTGGAATACTACCTTATTCAGAAATAAAAAAAAAAATATGAAGAGGATCACAAGTTTGATTAAACACAGTGAAGGTACATTTGCTCTGAGTGAATAGGAATGCGATCAGCCCTGGCGCTGCATGCCAGTGGTCTTAAGACTCCAGAAGGCTGAGGCAGAAGGATTGCAGGTTCGAGCAATGTAGTGACTTAGTCGTAGAGTCAGAAGGACTGGGGATACGGTGCCGTTCAGTTGTGCACATAATATCAGTTATACACGTATTACCAACTGTGCTATGATTACTGAAGAGTAACTTTTCATGAGAGTAAAATTTGGAGTATACTGGCACTAAATAATCCTGGTTATGGAAAGAATAAAATCGTTTTATGTAGCTCAAAATGAATGTCCAAATATGTATCAGGCATCATGATGAAAGCCCTGGATCATGTTTCATTATATTAGTCAAAGAAATAGAAGAGGTCGGGGAAATGCAGTTATTTTTCCTTTTGAGTAGAAATTTATTACCTTTTGAAATAACTGACATTTAATATCCCTGTGCAAACAATTAAACCTCGGGGTAACTATTACTGATTTTAAAACTAAGCAATTTGGTCCAAATGTAATCAAATCATGTGGATTCTGTAAGCACTATAGGCGCTTGAAGCTTACTAAATTTATGATAGAGCCTCCCAGATTGATTACATCTCATGTAAATCATTATTACTTCAGTTTGATTAAGTATTTTTTTTTATCTGCTGGGTCACAAGGGCTATCCGTGTTAAGACCTCAGATTTAATAGTCCTGACTTAGTGTAGCTGACCTTGGCCATGGGGATTTGTGACTAGTGTTATCTCTGGTCATCTGATCGGCTTTCGTCTGGTTCCTAGAACTTGTGTGGGGTTTTTCATCAGCAAGTTTTTTTTTTTATTTAAATAAAGGAAAGCTTAAGTGATAAGTGTACTATACTACCCTTCATGCTTTATGTGACTTCAGACTTACCAGAACTGATTAATGGCTTGATATTTTTAGCATCTGAGTCAATGCCCTAGAGTTTATATGATAATGTGTGTAGATTGGGTTCCTACCAACTCTGTAATTCTCTTGTCACCTTTTTAAAAAACAGACATTTCTTATTTTTGTGACTGGATAAAAAAAAATACTTCACTTATGTGTTAACCTGGAAGAGATGAATTGCTATTTGGAAATCCAAATGAATTAATAGCTTCAGACACCAGGATCATATTTACTTTAAGAAAGTACTTTGATGGTTGGGGTAATAGAAAAACTGACACAAGTTTTGTAGCTTTGCTGTCCTGGGTTATCCTCCCATAGCCAAATTTATTTACCACAGCCTTAGACGTTTTTCTTCTTTAATTCATCTTTCTTAAAACAGAATATAAATTTGTCATTCCTGATTTATAGAACTATTGTGACGACTAAAGGTAGAGTATATAAACCCAAATTTTCTGAATCTCTCTGGATAATGCATATTCAATAAAAGTTAGCGGTCACAGAATTATTATAAACAGCAATATAATGTATAACAATAAAACTTCTGTCAAATTTAATACAGGCTTAAGACATATTGTCATGCATAGATACATTTAGCTAGTTTTATGTTGATATCTTTTCAATAAATTTTATATTGTTTTATCTACATTATATGACACATAAGGTTTCATTGAGCTAATCCTTTAATAGTAATTTTATTTCTCAGAATTCTTAATATATCATCACTTTAATTTCAGAGATTTTTTTCCTTAAAAAAAACCAAAAACACATTTACCTTAAAAACTAAGTACCCCTTCCAAACATAAAACATTTGGGGCCAGCCAAATAGCTCAGGAGATTAAAGTGCCTGCAAGCAGGCACAGGGGCTGCCCAGGCCTGCTGTGCTGGTCCTGCCCCTGGGGCATGCTGCAATGGAAATTGAGACTGGGTGTGGTGGCGCACGCCTGTAATCCCAGCTCTTGGGAGACTGTAAACAGGAGGATCACTAAGAGTCCAATCTAGTAGTGAGACCCTGAACACCCTATAGGCCCTTCCCTAAAAATACAGGAAAATACACACACACACACACACACACACACACACACACATTTACCAGAGATTATTTTGTAAAAATGGGACTCAAAGATTTTTTTTTTTTTTTTTTTTCTTTTTTGCTGGCTTAGGCTGTCTCACGGGCAGGTCTGGTATGGCATGTGGAGCTGGGGATCAAACTGCAATCCCCTGCACTGGACTGACTGGGTTTGCCTCAGAAGGAGCTTAAACAACTGAGTTAATACACAAGTCCCCTAAATGGGATTCAATGGGACTTTGTTGATGAAAGTCTTAGAGTTTAAGGTGTACCTGAAAACTGAAGCACTTATAGAACCCAGGATGCTTAACCACCTGAACTGACCTAAATCCAAACTTGTTTTTTGTTCAGAGTCTCCCATGAACTGGCCCCATTCTCTGCTGCAGAGTTACCTTCTACTAGTCTACTCTTACACAGACTGCAGTTCACATTCTGACATTACAGGTATTTTCATTCGTTCAATATGTAGAGGTTTGCACCTGCGCCCCATAACTCTCAATATGTTCATACTTTTTTCATTCCAGTAAATTTTCCTGAAACTTATTACAGAAAGCATTTCTATCCTGTCTATCATCATGCATTAAATTAAAGTCAATATGAATCAGAGACCTAAATATTAAATCAGAATCACTAAATCTACTGAAAGAGAAGGTAGGTAGAAATCTTTTTTTTTTATTATTTATTAAATGAATAACAGTTTATTTAATGCTTTCAAGGGAAACATTGATTGAGCCTAGAAGACAGAAAGGTAGGTGGAGTGTTCACGAACAAGGAAACAAACTGCACAGGAAATACTCCAAAGAATCAACAACTATGATCTCATTTTATTGAAAAGATTTAGCACATCAAAAGAAATCACTGACACTGTAAAACTGGGGGAAGAAACTTTTAGCCAACAGTTCCTCAGACAAAAGATTTCTATCTAGAACATATAAAGAATTAAAAAAAAAACAAGCTCCCAAATTCAAAGACCAAAGTTGGGCATCTAAAATGAATATACACTTTTCAAATGAAACAATACAAATGGCAAATACATATATGAAAAAATGTTCAGCATCATTGGTCATTCAAGAAATTTAAATGAAAACAACATGAAGATTCCATCTTACCCCAGAAAGAATGGCTGTCCTCAAGAAATCGAGCAATACTAAATGCTGCAGGGGCTTTGGAAAAAAAGGAACACTTCTCCACTATTGATGAGAGTGTAGACTGGTACAACTACTATGGAAATCAGTGTGGAGTTTCCTCATAAAACTAGGACTAGAGGTCCCATTCAACCCAGGTATTCCCTTCCTCGGTATTTTTCCACAAGAATTGAAAACATACCGCAGGATATACATGCACCCATGTTTATACAGTACAAGCTGTCAAAGCTAAATCTTGGAAACAATCCAAATGCCCATAAACCAAGGAATGGATAAAAAAAGAAATGGTATTTTGTACAATGGAGTATCACTCAGTTATAAAAAGATGAACTTGACTTTATAGTTAAATGGATGCAACTAGAAACCATGTTCACAAATAAAATAAATCGTATCTGTATATACAAAATAGGATAGATATACAGCTGTATTCTCTTAATTCAATGACTAGAGAGATTTGTTCTAATAGTGTTTGTGGACAGGATATCATGT